>CAUHTR010000923.1:0-98887 GCA_959609185.1 Schmidtea polychroa | reverse complement strand
NTTATGTTCGGACATTGGACCCTTATATTTCCTACCTTTTTACATTTCCAGCATTGCTTTGATTGTGGTTGATCATATCTTCGATTTGACTGATCAAATGAATTTGAAAAATCCGATCTGTTTTGTGACAATTGCATTGATTGTCGATGAGGTAAACTCATTTGATCTGCAACTTTTGACTTAAAATGACTTGGAATTCACAACAACTTAAATATTAAATCTGGTTTCGACAACCACAAGGTTTTCCTGGCTTGAACTTGTAATTACTCGATATTTACGATTAATGATTTTAATAATTTGTTTTAAATTCCTTTTCCAATCTGGCAATGTTTTCTCCAATAATTTCGCAATTCACTTAGTCTTCGCTTTTGCGTTTTGTTTTTCTTTTTAAAATTGTGTCACTTAATCCAAGCTGTATTTCACTTTTATAGTCTGCCAGTTAATAAGATTTACAGATAATAAATATTTTGTTTTTGATTTCTACTTCCAGCACATTCACTTGGATCATTCCTATATTATCACTGACAGTTGTCAAGATATGCAATTGTAATTGAATTTTTCTCTCTTTTTACGTTTCTGACTTCCCTGGTGATTAATTCATTATCTCAGACAAACTGTCGAGATATGAAAATTAGCTTCAATTTTATTTTTGCTTTTCTTTTTAAAATTGTATTTGTTAATTTATGAACGACCTTGCCGTGTTTCATTATTTGTTCACTTCTGTTTCTCAGCATTCTGGAACAATACATCCTCCATGTCATACATCCCCTCCCCTTTCTCGACCAATTTTTTCCTTTAACAATTAACACATTGACGGACAGATGGAAAATTATATATGGCTATATGACGGCTATAGACGCAAGTGTTAATTAATTTTATTGTAACGTGTTAATTAATTTTATTGTAAATCAGATCATATTTATCGTTATTTTTATCATTTCAATTATAATATGTGTTGGGACATTAATTAATTATTCAACACAATAATTTTAAAACAATATTTAAAAACAATTTAATTTGTTTAAATATTGTGTTTGTAATAAAAATAAAATTATTGAACACCAAAACACGTGTAACTATGAGTCTTACAAATGGTGTCAGAAACTCCGAAGTTGACCATGTCTCGGTCAAAATTCCGGCCATTTTTCAAAATCAGAATCTATGGTTCAAGCAAGTAGAGGCCAGCTTCAAGATATCCAGGATTACAGAAGAGACCACAAAGTATTTTTATTTAATTTCAAATCTTCCAACAACGTTGCTAACAAAATACGAACACTTACTGGACTCAGAAACCGAACTTCCATACACTTACTCTGAAGCAAGCAATCCTAGCTGATTTTGAACTATCAAGGACAATATCACTAACTGACCTGATGAGAGACGACTGCCTGGGAGATCGATCTCCATCAGAAGCGCTTCAGCACATTACAGAACAAATACAAAGAATAGGCACATCCATGGACCCATTCAACAGTCCTATATCTCGGGAATTATTCATGCGACTACTACCAAGATCTGTTCAAGACATCCTATTATCGATGCCATCGACGGACCTTCGAAAATTAGCGATCACAGCAGACAAAATAATGATATCAAAAGCGTCAATCAGTGAAAGCAATTGAACACGAAGATTGCAACAATCAAGAAGTAGGAGACAAGACGAGAACAATCATGGAACTGCAGGAAGAGATAAATGCAATACGACAACAATTAAACAATAAAAACACCGGTAAGTTATGTTTTTATCATACTAAATTTGGGCATAGGGCGATGAAATGTCAACCGCCATGTGAATGGAATGCAAAGAAGAACGACAACTATCAATCGGGGAAGTATAACAGAGAGAAATATCAAAATTTCGAACCGTCAAACATATCCTCAAGGAACAACAACAACAATTTCAACAAAAACGGCAACTTCAACAGCAACAATTTCAACAACCACAGAGAGAACCAGGGAAACGAGAGAAGGTTTCACTGAACCCGAACAGTGAAACCTACAAAATCATATCCTCCTTCTCGGGACAAAACAACTCACAAATATTCGAAATACCAGCAACCATAAATGGAGAACAAATTGGCTTTCTCATAGATACAGGCGCTGATCTCAGCATCCTTCCCGCAAACCGTTTCAAGCCTGATAGAAATGGAGAACATCGATCTTTAGTATCCGCCAACAATTCATCAATCACATACCACGGGCAGAAAACGATTGAATTTACTATTGAAGGATTCAGAACTAAATTTACATGGTCTTTTGCTATAGCCGGCATATCTCGTCCAATTTTAGGTGCAGACTTCCTGGCCCATCACAAAATAGATGTTAGTTGTCATTCCAGATCAATATGTTGCCCTAGCAGTAACGAAAGAACAGAAGCGCGGAAAAGCCAATGTGCCAAGATCTGTGCTACAATCAACAAAGAAACCACATTAACCACGAAACTACAAATTATCACCAATGGTTCCCCTGTAGCTCAAAGACAAAGACCACTTTTTGGAGAAAAGTTAGTTGCAACAAAGAAAGAGTTTGACAGACTCTTAAATGAAGGTGTGATTCGGCCAAGCAAGAGTGACTGGGCATCTCCATTAGTAGTGGTTAAGAAGCCGGATGGGTCATGGCGGCCTTGTGGAGACTACAGAATGTTAAATGAAATAACCCAGCCTGACAGATATCCACTTCCAAGAAAACAGGATTTACTGAACAAGATAAACAACCCTCATGTATTCACTAAATTAGATTTGGAAAAGGCATATCATCAAATTCCAATTTGTGACGGAGACATTTCAAAGACAGCAGTCATAACACCCTTTGGATTGTTCGAATATACGAAGATGCCTTTGGACTTCGAAACGCATCTCAAACGTTTCAGAGACACATGGACAATGTACTCCGAGAACATCAGGAACATTCCTTATCCTATATTGATGATGTTCTGATATTCTCCAAGACTGAAGCAGAACATAAAGAACACGTGGCAAGGGTGATGGCCAGTCTTCAAGCCGCTGGTCTCACAATCAACCAGAGCAAATGCGAATTCCAAACCGAAAAGGTAAACTTTTTGGGTTTTGAATTAACAAAACAAGGAATAAAACCCTCTGAAGAACGCACGTTGGCAATCAGCAATTTAAAGAAACCAACTAACAGTCAAGATTTACGACGTTTCATTGGTGGCATCGGCTATTATTCACTGGCTAATTCCAAGGCTGTCAGATATACTGAGTCCACTGCATGACTTGTTACAAGAGTCGGTCAATAAAAAGGAAGATCTCTTATGGCAAGACTGCCATACACACGCTTTCATGAGTGCCAAAAATTCGGTACGTGAAATCAGCAACGTCTCATATCCTAACCCGTCCAAGCCATTCCTATTATGCACTGACGCATCTTCTAAAGCAATTGGAGCAAGTCTAAGTCAAATCAACGAAGAAAATAAATCATTTCCAATTGCTTTCTTTTCGAGGAAATTAAATCAAACCGAACAGAAGTATTCTACCTTTGACAGGGAGTTGCTGGCAATATTCTTATCTATAAAACATTTTAAGCATTTTTTAGACGGTTCTCATTTCACAGTCATGACGGACCACAAACCTTTACTACGAGCTAGACATATGAAAGATCCATCGCCAAGGCAATGGCGAATAATCGAATACCTTGATCAATTTGATTTTACCATCGAATTCATCAAAGGGGAAGACAATGTAGTCGCCGATCTTTTGTCCAGACCATGCAGTAATCAAAACCTACAAGTATCAACGGTGGAAATTAATTTCGTCGAATTCACGAAAGAAAGGTTAAAAGAAGAAACAAAGGAAAGATCAGACCTTATCTACACTGAAAAATGCAAGTCTCCAGTTATGTAGTACTACGGATGACATTCTCATTGACAATTCTACGGGGGAAACCAGAGTAGTACTGCCAAAAATATTCCGACATCAAGAATTTCTAAGAATTCATAACATATCGCATCCAGCATCCAAACCAACGATAGAACTGATCAGGGCGAGATATGTGTGGCCTCAGATGAAAAGCGACATCAGAGAGTGGTGTAGACAATGTCAAAAATGTCAAAGTACAAAAATAACAAGACACACACATGCTCCTTTAGGTACTATAGAAACCAAAGGAAGGTTCATTACAGTCCATCTAGATATAGTGGGTCCTCTTCCGAGCGTCGATAACAAGAGATACATCATGACAATGATAGACCGAGGAACGTCATGGGTTGAAGCAATTCCTATATATGATATCACAGCAGATATGATCATAAGAACATTTGAAAGAGAGTGGATCAGTCGCTTTGGTGTTCCAGAAATTGTCATAACAGATCAAGGAACACAATTTGAATCAGAAAAATTCTCCAATTTCTGCAAGGTAATGGGAATCGAAAGGAGGCGAACAACAGCCTATCACCCTCAATCCAATGGGAAGATAGAAAGATGACACAGAGCCATGAAAAATTCAATAAGAGCCGCATCAGAAGACTCCTCCAAGATGTGGGCTCATGATCTCCCCAAAATTCTACTCAGTCTAAGAAATTGCACGAAGTCTAATGGGTCTCCATCAGCAGCGCAACTCACATTCGGTTGTCGAGCCAGATTACCCGGAGATTTTGTCATCAGTGAACCAACATTAACCGATATCGAAGAGAAGTTGACATCGATTCAAGAAGAAATCGACTCACAACTAAGTAACAAACAAACAAGCCAACCAAAAGAACATAGTTTTGTAAGCAAACTATTAATTCACTGCAAAAGAGTGTGGCTTCGATCTGAATTTAGGAAATCGTTAGAAGATCCGTACACGGGACCATTCGACGTCATAGGAAGATCCGATGACAATAAAACGGTAAAAATCAAAGTCGGAGACCAAGTAAAAATGTTAGCATTGACCGTCTCAAGCCATGGATTGGAACGGACGAATTGGCTCCGCAATCTTAAGGGGGAGCTGTGTTGGGACATTAATTAATTATTCAACACAATAATTTTAAAACAATATTTAAAAACAATTTAATTTGTTTAAATATTGTGTTTGTAATAAAAATAAAATTATTGAACACCAAAACACGTGTAACTATGAGTCTTACAATATGTTACCTATGTATATATTTTTTTAAATATTCATTAGAAATTTTCAAAAACAAAAGTTGAAGAATAATTTTATCTTTTTAAATAGTCTAAAGATCATTTGCTCATAAATATCTCAGTTTATAATATATCGATTTTCTTGATCATTTAAAATGCCTAATAAATGGACAATCCTTTCATTCAAGAGAAAATAATTTATTTTGCCTCTTCTATGATTGGTCGTATTATGAGTTCAATCCTTTATAGTTATCCAATGAAATTTAAATCAGAAATAAATACATAAAATCAGATTAATGAATAAATTTTCAAAGTTAACGAAATGTTTGATTGTTCTATGAAAAAAATGACAAATTGTTGCTGGTTTTTCATAGTAATTTTCCTGCTGACAAATCTTTTCAATGTTCAATCTCATACAGATGACCAAGAACCAGATGGAAAAATGCCCAACAATGTAGAGTTCTATAAAATTCGAAGTAAGCATCTATTATTTATAAGTTATTCAATAAAAATTTAATAAATAATTAATAATTTTATAATATTATCAAAAAAGCATCCACCATCGATCAAGAAATATGAAGATTATCCGGTAATAATTATGAAAAGGAATGGGGCTGGAGGAATAATTAATTAAATATTAATTCAGAATACAGTCATTGACTTAAATGTAAATTTTAGACCCACAAGCAAAATTTATTTTGATGCCCATTGACAACTCGACACTTTGAACGAATGAAATACGTTATGAAATGATTTAAGAAAGTTTAAATAAAAAACGAATTTGTTCATAATAAAAATAAAACGTTTTAAACCAAGAAAATATTACATTTTATTTTTTGGACTTTTCAAAAGCTAATTTGGTAATTTTATTTAGGAATATAGATTATTTTGGATTCAAACTGGTTATATCGATATTTTTAATATAATTTTTTTAAATTATATGGAATTAATTTAGGGAATTCACTATTTCTAAAAAATTGATGCGTAGTACGGACGAGCGCCCTACAAGGTTGTCCACGCCCACTTTTTTTCCGATGCCCCAACGAGCTCCCAGTTCTATTTTGTACAGCACGGCTTTAAAACAATAATTATAAATTAATTTTTTTATGCTTATAGATCAAATATTTATTTTTAATACTCATAATAAAAATAAATGAAATATTCAAACAAAATAAAAACATCAAAGGTGAACAAAAAACTATCAATTAAAATTATTAACAAGGCGTCCGATTTTCCGCTTTGCGAATATTAGATCCATATATTGTTCATTCTTACCATATTTAGACGCCTCAAGTCCATTCTATGAAATAAATTATAAAAAGTGCATATAAACATAATTCTAGTAATGTATATTTAACCCTTTCCAGCCCAGTGATTCCAAATGGAATCATTAGTTAAAAACTCAGTTTTTTTCTCTCTACTACCAAAACGGTTGACAGTAACTAGTGAGAACTATAGTAAGATATGTTTTTAACAGTTGGCACAAGGGGGCAACAAAAAAAATGAAGTAAAATATTTTTATGATAAAATAAGTAGTTTTGGTACCTACTTACTGCATATATTTTTTTTTGTTTTGAAAAAATTTGGGCTGGAAAGGGTTAAAAAAGTTATGACCATAATAATATTCTTTAAAATAACATTTAAAATAAGCTATTGATATGATCTCTTATGTCAGTGATTTTGTATGTAGTATCAAAGTGACATTATGCGAATTTAGACGAAGAGATTGTGGTTGCAACTTTGTTGGTTTTCTTCGGCCATCAAACTGTTCGCGCATGCTATAGAAAATTATTCGACTATATATTTCTGGTACTCGCTCTACTATACGTATATTTCCATTAGAAAATGTTAAGATTTTATAAAGAAATTTAATTATTTTCCTACTGATTGTTATAAATTAATCATAAATTACGATTAAAAATAAGACAATTAATATATTTATAGAAAAGATATACACACCTACTGATTGCATTTACTATAGAAAGCAAGAAAATAATTATGGCGAGAAAAATAAAATACAAACACACATACACTACACACAATAATCCTGTAATATAAAATAATATATGTAAAAAAACTTTAAAATACTACGTTTTTCTTGTGGACTAAAAAGAAAATAATTTTTCTGGGCAATAATATCTTGAATACATACATACTTAGAGCTTACAGCAATATTCTATAACTAAAAACGTGGGGCACATTTTAGAATAAGTATCAAAATATTTTTTATAAATTCGAGAAAAGTCAAGTATATTGAAATTGCTTCATCCTTAACGTGTTTATTACAACTGTTATATATTTCTGCATATAATTTGTAATATGGATCAAAATAATTCAAAATGATAAGACTATAAATTAGTAATCTAGTTGAATGAGTTATTTCTAATGAATGTTAATCACTAGAACATGAAGTTTTCAATGCATGAATTTTACTACTTTTTATAGCTTTAATTTCCTCCTTTAATGAGACTGTGAAATTCGTTTTTTAAAAAAAATCTATGATTTTTCAATCATTAAATTGCTTATTTTCAGGTGCATTATCAGAATATTTTATAAATAGAATTTCTTAACTTTATAATTTATAATTCACATATTTTTTACTTTCATTCAAAATTGTAGTTGAAATGAATGTGAATATGAAAAATCCGTTCCAAATGCTTACCAGAAAACCAATATAATTATAGCTTTACCAGTATAATTAAGGCTTTATGCAGGCCCGGCGTAGTACAGACCAGCGCCCTACAAGGTCTGTGACGCGGGTACGATGCGTGATTACAAAAGGCGGCAAAATTGTACAGAAATTTGTTATTTTCATAACAATTTCCATTCTATTGTTTAATAACTAGTCCAATTTGAACAATATTGTTCCATCTGTGAAAAATATTTTTGTTTTGAAAAATAGTTTATCGTTTTTTTACTCTTGTTATGGAATGCGAAGGTGGTAATATGCAATTTTCACACATCATCTGAAACTCTAGCGCCGGTGCTGGCTTTATGCATCAATATTTTGATACTGAATCTAAAATGCACCCACGTTTTTAGTTATAGAATATTGTTGTAAGCTCTAAGTATGTATGTATTCAAGATATTCATGCACAGAAAAATTATTTTCTTTTTAGTCCACAAGAAAAACGTGGTATTTTAAAAAGTTTTTTTTACATATATTATTTGGCTCTTTTTAGTCTTTTCAAATCTTACAATCAATCTTCTGCCAAAACGAATCTTTTTATTCAATGCATTACATTATTATATTTGCTAGAAAGTTAAGAGCACCTTTGGTGCCCGTATAAATTTAACTTTTTAACAACGGTCATATTTTTTAAAATTATAAATTCTATTTATAAATTGTGGTGTCATCGAAAGCAAGCATGTCTACAAAATTTCAACGAAATTGGATTATGGGAAGTTCTTCAAAATTCGATCGAAAGATTTGACCCGAACATACATAAATACAAGAAAGCAAGTTAAGAATAATGTGTTAATAATAAATTATGTTCTACGTCAAATACGCACATATGACGTAACGGATATATATTTTTCAAATTTTTCAAATGATATTATAATTAATTTAAAATTCCATCTATGTATTGCACCACTGAAAAATTCATCAGAAATCACGGTCTAGGAGAAAAAATATGTTCTGCGTCTTTAGAAATTTGGGAAATGATGGTAGCTAACTTCCATTTTAGATTTAATCAAAATAGAAAATAAATGATACTAATTTTAATGTTTTGTCGCATCTTGATAGGCTACTATTATGTCTGCCAACCTCAAGGATGTGGTTTTCCTATTGAAACAATTAATGTCAACTACATTTTAATTAATTAATTTGTATTTTTGTAACAACTGTACCTAGGAGAGTGATAAAAGATTATTTCAAAGATTCGAAATTCTGAAGCGTTTTCTGATTTTGAAAATATCACGTCTACCACAATGCTTTTATGATTTTAGTTTTTCCTTTTAGTTTTCTTTTGGTATAATCATAATTTATTGAATTATTTTTATCTTCTGAAAACCTTTTCTGTATACATGAACACCTTTTGATTATCATATCTGAAAGACAGTTTTCCTTCAATCTGAATTAGACTATTTCATTAAATTTATTGTTTATAAGTTTAGACAATATTCATAATATTTATTCATTATGAAATTACTTAAAAATTCGGTTAACTTACCCAAAAGATATAATTTTGTAACTGAATAATATTTGGTGAAATTATTTAGTTAAAATTGATATTGAAGTTCATATTAAATACGCGTTGAAACAAATACCAATTTTGAATAATCGAATTTGAAAATAACATTTCTCGGTCTTTTAATAGAGATCTATTACAGTGAAACCTCTCTAATAGGACCACCCTTGGTTCCGGACCAAAAGTGGTCTTTACTAGAGGTGGTCCTATTAGAGAGGATTTTATTTTTATAAAGAAAACTAGACTTAAATTGAAGATTTTATTATAAAAACTCATCTAATGTTGTTTGTCTCTTCGATTTGGCTTCACTGTTATCAAAAACTATCATATTCGTCAACTTTTGTTCAGCTTGAAACATTATGTCAACTAATTTATTGTCACCCAGTTCCATTCCAAGATTCTTAATCTGCTGAATATAAGATAAAGATGTTTTTAAATCAATTTTTGGTAAATCAGATTCTTCTTCGTTTGGTTCAGAAACCTCACTTGATGCATCATCCAAACTAGTGTAAGAAGAAATCAGTTTTTCACCTGATAAAACCCTCAAAGTAATATTGTTTCTCTTGAGGAATTTCTCCAACCAGCCATTACTAGCTTTAAACACATTGTTGTTTAGACTAATAGCTATCTTCTTAGCTGATGCTTTCAACAATTCTCCGTTAATAGGAAAGCCTCGCAGCACTTTGTTTTCATACCACTCTAGAACATACTCATTGATAAGTTTAAACTGCTGATTTGTTAGTCGTTTTAGTTTTTTATTTGCATTATTGTTCCAAAGCTCCTTTTTTTCTTCTTTGTTAACAATGATATTGTGGACTTGCGTTTTACTACAAGAAAATCGTCTTGCAATAAGTCTCTGTCCTTCTCCTCGCTCAGAAGATTTAATAACATCCATCTTCTCGCTCAATGTAAGCTCCTTTCTTGTTTTTTTTACTCCCATTTTAATTTTAAAAAAATATTTAAACAAAAAATATTTAAACAAAAAATATTTTAACTAAAAATATTTTAACTAAAAATATTTTTTACGAAAAGTGGTCTTAACGAGAGGGGTGGTCCTATTATGGAGGGTTATTTGTCCCAGTAAACTACTGTGTAAATTTGGTTCCGAAGAAATAGAGGTCTTAACTAGAGGTGGTCTCTTTAGGGAGGTGGTCTTAAGTAGAGGTTTTACTGTATTACAATCCAATTTTTCGTTTAGTAAATTACTTAGATTTTAATAATTTAAATATTTCTTTTTATGTAATTATTTGAAAAACATTTAATTTATTCTATTAAAATCTCTTTATCTTTATGTTTTATTATTTTTCTCAATACATTTATTTTATTTTTAAAGTAACTTTGAAATTAAATTCTTTTATTTCTAAATTCATGTCTCACTTTTAAGGATAAGATTTTCAAGCAGAAATTTTCCATTATCGATAACTTTTAAATTGGTAAATTTCTTTTTTTTAATTAAAATGTCATGCAAGAAAATTTTCGAATAAATTCTATCAAATGTTTTTTATAGCAATGCATTTATTATTAAATCTTGATTAATTTTGCATAATTTTGCTGCAATAATGATATTTAAATAAGCACTTAAAATTAATTATTGTTTATTATTATTTTTTAGAAAAGTACACTAAGTATTCATAATTTCATTAAATTCCATTAGTGCAGAGGTTTTCAATGTGTGCTCCATGGTAAAAAGGATTGAAAACCTCTGCATTAATGTAATTTTTTTTATAAATTTGTATAATGGGTAATCTATTTTTATAAAATTTTACTGAGATTTAATAAAATATGCACAAACCTTTCTTTACCAAAATTTTGATTAGTTTTAGAAAAAAATTTCTTTCGAAAAATATCATGATATTAAAAAATATAATTTTATTATTTTACGTCAACCAATTGCTAAGCATCGTAATCATTATGACATAAAATTATGATTGTTAATTGAAATATAATTTTTTGTTATTGATAGGTTTTTCTAGTCATAGACATGATGAGAAAGAGTAAATTTGAAATTAATGAGAACCGCATTCAACCAGCTATACACCAAAACCGAATCTATCTTTATTACAATCGCTACCTAGTTCCAACCGATGGCTATTTCTAATCCTTTTAATGCTGCCTTCAGCTCGGCGAGATTTGTGCGAGCTGCTTCGTCTCGGTTGCGAAACCAAGTGGCATCTTCCACGTGTAGTGTTCCAATTTCCACAACTACTCCAATCGCGAGACTGCTTGCATCACACCAAACAACTCCTGAATCAGTATTTATTACGTTCTATTCTCATCCAATCAGATCTTGTTTCTGTACTTTATCTGCAATCTCTCTCATTACCGCTGTTGTCATTGTATTCGCTTCTTGATCTCATCCTCTGTCACTAGAAATTCTTTTTTACAAACAAACCAGTCTCAACAAATCCTTTGCCCAGCCCATGAAAACAATTGTTACTTAGTGACACTCTGCTGAACGTCATCAACTTGACTATCACGTTTCCAAATAATCTTTTCGTATTATATGACACATTTTAATCCAAGGACTCGAGAGCCGTTCTAATCCAAACTTTCGCAGGTGTTTGACCACAGATTCTGCTGGAACTAGACTCGTGTTCACAAATATATCGTCTACATATGCATCTGTTTAGTAAACATCGTTACTTAAAGTTAATCATTTTTACTATATGGTATGATTGTGAATGTCAATTAAGAAATTTTGTTATACAAGAATCACCGTTTTATTGTCTCATTAAATTGTGTGAATGTTTTTTTAAACAATTCCTAACTAGTCTACTAGTCCTAAGTTTATTATTAAGGCTATATTATTTATTTAAAGGATAGCCAGGTCAATTGAGATAGTTTTGTTTTAAATATATTATTCGAAGCAAAAGGCTTAAATTATCATTCAATTATTATTATATATATATATATATATATATATATATATATATATATATATATATATATATATATATATATATATATATATATATATATATATATATATATATATATATATATATATATATATATATATATATATATATAATTAAAATAAAAATAAATGTTTCCATCAATTTTAACGTAGTGACATCTGTGATGCATGGAATCCTTAGGATGAATTTATTTCCCCTTTTAACAGATGTTTCAGTTGCGTTGAAAACAACAAAAATCTTCAACATTCATTTTTCTAATAGATATTTCAACCGCAGAATTCGTTATAAAAATTGTTAACAACCAAGACATTCACGGTAAATTTTCATTAAAATGAAATTACAATTTTAGCAAAATTATTACAAACATTTGGAAAATGGTAAAGATTCTTTGGAAAATATTATTAATATAAATGTACAATTGTTATAATTTAAATATAATTTAATATTTAAATTAAAATTAATATTGGGTATTCTATTTCGTTAGCATGGGGTTATTAATACTTTCTATCAGGGTTATCAATAAGGTCGATCACAAAATGTCTTAGTCGAACGCCAAAAAATAAAACTAATTAAAATATGATCAAATCAGCATTAAAAAGTGTTTAAAAAATAAAATAAATTGTTGGGGTTAGTACGAAAACCAAAAATGTATATATAAAAAGAAGGTATAACAAATATTATTAAAAT
Source organism: Schmidtea polychroa (assembly GCA_959609185.1). Classification (NCBI taxonomy): domain Eukaryota; kingdom Metazoa; phylum Platyhelminthes; order Tricladida; family Dugesiidae; genus Schmidtea; species Schmidtea polychroa. Next base: position 86,008 of record CAUHTR010000923.1, on the reverse strand, counting down.
CAATAAAAAGTTCCAAACAACAAAAGCACAAAATTAATTTAAATTTACTAAAAATGGAAAATCAATACGGAAAGGGGAAACGGGTGTGGTTGAACGCCAAATTAAAAGAGAAATTCAAAAATTATAATGAAAATGAAATGAGTGGTTCAAAAAAACCGAAAAAGTTATAATTCTGTAGATAATTGGCCTTTCAGAAAAAGTATAAAAAGAGAGCTCAAAAACAGACAAACCACCAGTTGGTCGAAGAAACAAGAGAGAAGTTTGGCGAATAGAGCAATCAGCGATCGGAGGATGAAATCCAGTAATTGAAAGTAAAGTTTAATTCTTGTACCAGAAAAGGTGATTGCCCATTGAATTGTCTACCTTAGCGAGCGATACTTATTTAGAGAGAAAGGTGTAAATCTAGTGACGAATTTTAATTTTGATTGAAGTTTAATAAAGTTATTCTGTGTTGAGCTTCGATTCATTTGTTTAAATAAGAACACGAGGAGTCACAGAAAATCGACTTGAAAAATAATAACCCAAGAAAATTAATATTGAAATAAATTAAAAGTTTCTTGATATTGATATTTTACAATAACCGAGCCTAGTGCTAATATAATTTGGTGATTATAGAATAAATAGAATATATCATTCATAATTAGACATTATTATAATCGTATTTATATTTATTTTCAAAAAAGTTAAATTTTTAAATTTTTATTGGTTAAACATGGGATTATATTTTTGAGATAAAACCAGCAGAGCCCTGATTAGCCCGCACTCCAAAAATTATTTTTTACTGAAATTAAAATATTATTAAAATGAGAAAATTACGTGAAATATTCGGCCAAATGTAATTATAAGACTTATCTAAATATTACAGTACAACAATGAAGATTCATGGCTTTCCGTGCAAGTGCCGTTGCGACATTACCGTTGTGAGTGTGGTGCAGTGACTGATACCCAATGATAACGTCGTCTTCATTTGTTGAAAGCTGGGTTTTGCAAGTGAAAGCCTGGTATTTGCAACAACGCCATTGTGTTTCTCCATTTGCGTTTTCTCGTTTTCTCCAGTATTCATAGTTACAAAATTACTACTAATAATAAACAAAATTATTAATGATTGTCTATTATTGTATTTTTAGTTCCTTTGATTTAAATATGTTTAATGCTTAAATTATTTAGTTTTAATTAAATACAAGTTAGTACTGTATAATTATTATACCATTCTAAGTATTATTTCGCTTAAATTTGTAAATTAATTTTTTTTAATTTTTTAATTTCTTTTTTCTAATATAAAATTAGTATTTTGGATGAACAGTCCACTGGATGAAGAGTCCTAGAACCCAGAGTGAGAACCAGTTAAAATTTCGGAACATGTTTATATAAAAGTATATCTGTGTTATGTGCTTTTTTAAAGCCAAAACATTGACAGTTTCATAAAGTAGGTTCAGACGGTTATTTAGTTCTTTATCACCAAATTCGTTAAACATAATACTTGCCCGACAAACGTTTTAGCAACGTAGATCTAACAGATATGCACATCCACTGGAGAATTAATTTGAAACATTTGATTTTTTGGTATTTATTTTTATATTTTTTGGTATTTATTTTTATATATTTTATTCCTTTTGCAATTTCCATCAATAAAAAGATGTAATATTAACCAAAAGGAAACCTTATCCCGCGGGAAATGTCGGGATTTTTGCATGATGATTAATTCTATTTTATAAAACTTAATTACGAATATGAATGAAAGAAATAATTCTAATATCTATCAAATAATTAAGATAAATAGTAAAATATTGTCATTTAATATAATACTTAATGAAATACCATTTCCGTTTGATGTGATCAAACAACAAAACATTAATTAATAATCATATTCCGATTGTTGACATAAAGACTTTGATAAGATTTGCTGCCAGAAATGCAAATTAATTAAGTAATTAAATTGAATAATTAATAATAATAAAAAATAATAAATAAATTTCGTTTAGAGGTGGTGATCACTTATAAATTATCGAAAAAATGTTCAAAATTACGCTAGGGCACCCTTAATCATTTCGTGTCTAAAATAGAAGACAGTTTGACATTTTGACTCAATTTTTCATGAGTAATATATTTGCAAATTAATGGAGAATTAACAACATTTTGAAAAGGAAGAAGGGTAATTCTTTTATAATTAGTAATTGATGGAAATTTTCATAAACTTTAATTTGGTAAATGATACCTTTGCAGAGTCTTAACTGTGGATAAATCTCAAATGGTATGAGCGATCACTTTGTGACTTTGGTTTTCAAATTGAAATTTTCTCTATTATACGACATATTAAGTATTAAAAACAACTATTCGACATAATATATTTTATCAAGAAGATTCTGTGTATTAACAATTGGATCCTTTACTTTTTCCAGTCTATCATCATATCTTGCTGAAACTGAATCACTTTGACCATTTTATTTCTTGTAGACTATTCTTGAATTTCTAACTTTTTATGCAAATGAGAGATTTCTTTATGAACAGGGTATGGTTTAGCTTAGCCAATTTAATGTTGAACAGTCTTTTCTAATATTTTTAGTGGTAACAGTTTTTGAAATAGTATCAACCAAAACAACTTTAATTAATTAATCTATTTGAATTTTTTTAATAAAATCATAGTATTGTTGAGGATACCTAAATTACAAAATAAAAATTATCTTTAAATGCATAAAATGATTGGGGAAATGATTATGAATGAATGGTATATTTGTCAGGAGTTAAAGAGAAATGTTGAAAAATGATAAGGGAACAGAAAAAAATCAATAAAACAGGTCATTCTTAATTAATAAGTACAAATGCAAAAGAAGCGAAACAGAAAGCAAAACAAAATTGGGATTGGCTTGTAATCTCGATGGCCTACTCGAAATAAAGAGTGGAAAAGGCTTGGGAAATCCGAGAGACTGGATTGTAAAAAATGTATATATCTTGACAGCTGTCAGAGATTACGAAATGCCAATGGGAAAAAGAGAGAAAAAAAGAAGGAATTATCAATAAGTACCATCAAATGGAAATATATAAAAACCGAACACAAATTGACAGAAAGAAAGATTTATTGGAAAAGGAGGAAAATTGGGACTAGAGAAAAATTGTTAAGAGACAAACTTGTGACCAAAAAAGAGAAAATTTGTTAGAATGAAATTTGTGAGAAATATGAATTTACGAGGAGAGTAAAATAAAGTGTTGAGAATCAGGAAACAGTAAAAATTCTATACTTGTATATTGAATTAGTGAATCATAGGTAGTTGAGAAACTCAAGTCAAGTTATAAGCAACCACATCAATTTTGCGAATTGCCCATTACCGGCAGTGGTCAAGCGGTCGTCTTCTTAAAGGATTGTTATTGTTGTGCTATTCTTCCCGGAAGGTTGTAATAAGCATTTGAAACATTTGAGGTGTTTTAAAAATTGGTATCGTTGAATTCGTTGTAATCAATTGTGATAATCGATAAAGTTTTACATCATTAGTATTTGTCATTGTCGTTATTAAATAACACGCTTGGAGTCAGATAAGTAATTGGCAGTTAACAATCACGGACCTACTACAAGAAACCCAACAGTATATTGAATAGTTTAATTTTATAAAAACGGTAATCATGACTGATTTACTTTGTTTTTAACACTGGGCATTAAATTTGAATCACGCAATATATTAAAAATAAGTCCAATTAGATACACCATTTGTGATAAACTAAAAATTTGTATTCAACACTCATTACATTTTTAGGTAGTATAGATTATAATCCGATGAGCAATTAATTCGAACTTGTATGCTCATTTGTCATTTTATTGGATGTTTTTCGCAATTATCTAGTGCAGCGGTTCATAACTAGGGGTCTATGTACCCCGTAGGGGTACGTGGTGCACTTCTTGGGGGTATGTAGAGCGTTGAGTAAAAAATGAATTTTTAACAGTTACGCGAAAAGGTTCAATATAATATAATTAATTATGTAAAGAAAAAAGGATTGTATAGGAAACAAAACAGCAATTCTAAATAATTATATTTTTTAAAAATAAACCCCATCCTAAGAAGTTTAGCATTTCTAATGCATGTATTTGGTATTTTAAATTTCCTACATGTCATGAAAACGCAGTTTTTTTAATATTTTGTTTTTAAGCAGGCCATGAAATTTGGTTTAATAAAAACAAACAGATTTATCAAAAAATTCATTAAGTTGGTAAAGTTGTAAACTTTTAGCTTGTATTTAAAATTGTGTTTTGCCCATATTTTTTTGTTCTCCGTGCACGAATTTCTTAATTTTATTATTGAATTGTTGTTAGGTAATATAAAGAGTGAAGATCGTATTTTGAAAATTAAAAATATATAACGGTTTTATATTTATTCCGGTAAGTGAACAATACAATTTCTACAACAATTATCTGACTTTTATAGATTTCTGAGATAATATTCATTTTTTAGTTAACCCACAATATTAAAATGTCAAAGAAGAGTTGTTATCAGGAATCATATATTCAATTCGACTTCACTTTCTTAATCGACAATGATGGCTGCAAAAACCTCAATGTGTACTTTGCACTAAGGTTCTTAGTCATGGTTATATGAAACCATCGAAACTTATAGAAACTTAAAAGCTTTTCATCCAAATGACACTAATGACAACAAAGTTTCATTTAAAATTAAGAGAGCTCGATTTACAACAGCCGAAAAACTCCCAAATTACGGATATATCCAAGAAAAATACCAGCTTTGGAATCAAGTTTTCATGCAGCATTGAGGATTGCAAAAGATAAAAAGCCTCATCCAATTACAGAAACTCTGATTAAACTATGTGAAATGGAAATATTTGAAATTACGTGTGGTAAAGAAGCAAAAGTTAAAATGTCACAAATCCCATTGTCCAATAATACAATCCATGATCGAATTAAGGATTTGTCCGAAGATGTTTTAAAACAAATTGTGCAGCAAATAAAAAAAGCTCAGCAAAAATTGGCTTGCAATTAGATGAATCCACAGATGTTTCTAATTGTGCTGTTGTGCAAAGCAGTTTGGTATAAGTACACCGTACTTCTGTTGCATACAGAAGTGAGTTGGCTATCTAGAGGTAAAGTTCTTAGCCGGGTTTTGAACTTAGATCATAAATTGAGACATTTCTGTGTGATAAAGAATCAACTCTGCTGCATAATTTCACACATTTCAACTTTTTGTTTTCTTAAGCATACCATGCAGATGTGTTTGGCCATCTTAACTCCTTAAATATATCACTTCAAGGTAGAGGTATGAATATACTGCAAGTCGAAGAGCGGGTTACATCTTTTCAGAAGAGTTAATAATAAAAATTATGCTAATTTTTCATTTTTTGATGAAATGATTTCGTTGCAGGTCAATTCTGAAATTGACCTCAAAGTTTTCGGTTTCATTAAAATGCTTAAATCTACAAATTACTTTCGACGGAATTATACCCCGTATTTTTGAAGCCGATAACTGGATAAGAAACCCATTCGCGATATCACTGGATCAAATCAGTGATGATGATGAGGCAAAATATGAGCTCATTGAGTTGCGGAATAACAAAAAAATACGCAGTGATTTTGATATTATGATACTAGATCTATTCTTGTATCAACAAAGCAAGTCAAAAGGGCTTTGCAAGCTCTCGTTCCGTTTGAAATGACTTACCTTTGTGCATTTGGATTTTCAGTGCTTGTATTATCAAAAATAAATTTGCAGAACAAACTAAACGCTGAACATGATATGCGGTTGGCCCTTTTGAAAACTGTACCAAGAAAATAACAGTTATTTGATGATAACCAGCAACAACGCTCTCATTAAAGAATTTTTTACCTTTTGTAATTACCTTTTTACTTATTAAAATATGATTTAATTTTAAAAAAATTATACATATTGTATTTGTACTTTATAAATTACGGAAATAATGAGGGGTACCTGAAATTCTAAATTTTTACCAAGGGGTACAATTACTGCAAAAGGTTGGGAACCATTAATCTAGTGGTTCTGACTGTAAATATTTTTCTACTTATAGCCGATTGAATTTTGTAATGGTGAAATATCTAAAAATAACAGAGGTATATTGACACGCAACCTACACAATTAATAAAGATTTGAATTATGAAACAAAATCGAGTAAATAAATAATATTTTGTTTTGTTCTAAAAATAAATCACTTCATAATTACAACTTTCCTTGATCCAGCTTAAATAAGATCAGTCATTCAATATGCAATGTACTAAAAATGGATCCAAAGAAAACAAAATTCAAAAAATACCAATCAATCGTCCATCCAATAATTAAAATTTTTTAAAATTAAAATTAGAAATAGGTATTATGCAATTAAGAATGAAATTTAATAAAAGATTATTTATCCATCTTTTAATCATTTTTTTCTCAATTAAAACAAACAATATTTGATCAAAATATGGGTGCACTAATATAAATTTGTTGATCAGGTTTTATAATTTTAATTCGAAATAAATAATAATCTCCAATTAAAAATTCATTTGCAAATTTGCAGTTTACTAAATATTTCCATAATCCGATAAAATGGTGGAAATTATTTTATAATTAATATAATAAATATAATAAATATCAATTTATATTTTTAGTTGCGAAGTTGGCGGTTAAGTTTTACCAGGTTTATGATAATAAATTAAAAATATTTCTTTAAAACATCGAAACCCTTGTTCGTCTACATAATCCCCATTAATATCATTTACTTTCTCTCGACTTATTGAATATATTCAAAGACAATTTCATTACCATGATTTTACGAAGTTAATAAAGAACGTTTCGACATCTAAATCAGTCATGCACAACCCGCGACCAGATTTTATATTTGCTGCGGCCCTAATTTATTTATAATTTGTATCTTTAAATAAAAAAAATTGTTTTATACTAATTGTGAAATTATGCAATTACATTGAAATGCATAAGAAAATAATCCGATATAAAATGAAACGACATTAAAAAAGTACTCTCAATTACTGGTTGAGATTTTTTTTTGTCCACATATATAAAAAATAAATTCTAATTGCTTGATATATTTTATGTTATTACTTAAAAAATGACTCTCAGTATGACATGCAAACCCAACATTTTTTAAATGGTTTTTACCGAATGACAATACAACGGCGTATTACTAATATTTCAGCTGATATTGTGACTAAATTTTCAACAATATTCAAAAATTGTATCAAAATTTCGTTAGCTGTTGATGAATCTACCGATGTTACTTCAGTTGCTCAATTATGTATATATGCCCGTTGTATAACATCAGATTATGAAATTTTTGAAGACCTTGTCTAACTTTATCCAATGAAACGTCAAACAAAAGGATCGGATTTATTAGAGGCATTACTATCTAGCATGCATAAGCATAATTTGGATTTATCAAAGCTTTCTGGTATAGTGACTGATGGGGCTCCTTCAATGATTGGTTCTAAGATCGGTATGGTTACTCTTTTATCCGAACATATGAAAGAAAAAGGAATGCAGACAGATTTAATAAAGTATCACTGCATTATACATCAAAAAATCTTAATTGGAAAAAATCTGGGTTTTGACCATGTTAAGAAAAAATTTGTGAAAGCAGTAAATTTCATCCGATCACATGCAGTGGCGTAGCTAGAGTACTTGGCGCCCGGGGGCAGGGATATTTTTGGCGCCCTGGGCTTACTATAAAAAATTTTTTGTGATATTAAAATAGACATATGTTAAAACGCCAAATATAAAATGCATATTAATAAATTCTAAAATAATATTTTAAAAAAATATAAAATATAAAATATAAAAATATAACAAAACTAGAAAAAAACTGGAAAACAGAAAAATAAAATCCCTTTTTCATCGTTTATTTTAAAAAATTTTCAATGCTTGGTTATATTTATATATTTTATATATATTGCGTTCAATCCGGCGCCCCAAAAATTGTGGCGCCCGGGGCAACTGTCACCTCTCGCCCCCCCCCTCGCTACGCCACTAATCACATGGGTTAAATCACAGGCAATTTAAGGAATTTCTTGATGATATTGAATGCGAATATGGTGATGTTTTGGACTACAGTGAAGTTCGTTGGTTGAGTAGAGGCAAAGTTCTGCAACATTTCCTTATCCTTATTGAAGAAATTAAAATGTTTTTAATTGAAAAAGTCAGCCAGTGGATTATTTGGAAGATTCGAAATGGCTGTGTGACCTCGCGTTTTTAACAGATATTTGCGGGCATTTAAATGATCTGAACCAAAAACTTCAAGGAAAATGTCAATTAATAATTAAATTACATAGTGATGTGTCAGCTTTTGGAATCAAGTTATCATTGTTCCATTCCCAAATTAACAACAATAATACATGTCACTTTTCGAACTGTGATCAAATATTTAAAAAATACAATATGAACAGTAATCAGTATGGTATTTATATTTAACAACTGGAGGAATTTTTCAATGTACGATTTGAAGACTTTTACCGCAACGAAGTAATGTTCAACATATTTGCTAATCCTTTCGAAGAATCACATGAAAATGCAGAATAAAAATTCCAACTTGAGCTTATTGATATTCAGTGTAACGAAGAATTGAAGTCCAAATTTAAGGAAGGGGATTTAATGAACTTCTTTAGATGTCTTCCTAAAGAAAACTTTCCATATTTACTACAAAGTGCAACGCTTTGTGGAAGTTTATACGGAAGTACGTATATTTGTGAGCAAACATTTTCAAAAATGAAGTTGAATAAATCAATTCAAAGAAACCGACTTACAAATGAAAATTTAAATGCCGTGGTAAAAGTAGCTTCTACAAATATTACCTCAGATATGAAAAAGTTAGCATCTAATATGTAACCACAAAAACCTCATTAAAATTAAGTTGTTTGTAATTACAGTTACTAATAATATTTTGAGATATTATGAATTATTTTGAATGTTAATTTTCTTTTTTTATAATAAAGTATATAATAATAACTGGTTCTAGAGTTTTAGTTTTTGTAATTGTCCTGTCGCCCACATTCAATTATTAATTTGCTAATGCGGCCCACAGCGTTGAAAAGGTTGTGCATGGCTGATCTAAATGAATGAAAAAAACAATTAAAACAATAATATTTAAAAGATATCGTTGAAAATTAACAAACACAAAATTTAAATCAAACGTAAAATATTTAAAAAGTTATTTAATATTTATATAAAAGGAATTTAAAATTAAAAAAATTTGTTAAATGTCTGTTAAAATTGCCAATATAAAAATTACTGTTTCTCGAAAATATTTGTTGTAATAATAGTTTTTCGGATGAATAAATGATTTATAATGACTGAAGACTCCGTGTTATAGCTTCTAATATTAATAAAATAATAATTCAAAAGAGGTTAGCGCTAAAAATCTTGCAATTTTTCTGAATTTAATTGAATTTTTTGTCTATATATGACTGTTCTCGAAATTTAATTTTAGCCTTGATATACAAAATTGCGTATTCACTGTGAAATGGCTATAAATGTTTGTTGCAAAGTTCATTTAAAAAATATCTAAAGTGAAAATAATTAATTATAGTGTTTAGAAATTTTAATATTTTTATTATTTCTTACTAACTAATAATAAAAATATTATATATACATATCCACCTTTATATATATATATATATATATTCGAGATATTTCTTTGTGACTGTTAAGTAATTTATTGTCCGTTCTAAACTATAGGTTCAGCAATTTAACCATCCCTTATAGTTTACTTTAATAATGAATAATTTAGAAATAAAAACATGCGCTATCATCTAGTCTAGCTTGTATAAGCAAAAAGAGTGACAAGCAAACACTAATTAAGAGTTTAGTTATTAAGATCGGTATCATAGGTTACGAAATCACTGTGTAATTATCCCAATTAGCATTAATATTTTTTGAAATTAATTAACTAATCTAAAAAAACACTAACCTTGATATAGACTGAAATCAACTGATTTTTGCTTTTTTGCGGATTATTTTATTTCGGGGTTCCAAAGTGGCAATAATAAAATTTATATCAAGTCGATTTTATCGAAAGCATGCGGCAAATTCCTCCAAAATATACATTTCAAAATGTTAAAAATATTTAATTGGATTTGTGGGAAATATCAGCCAAAAGAAATTTTTACTTCGATACCTATAAACAATTGACAAACTTAAGATTATTTCAAAAAAATTTCAATGATACTTCAAATAAAATTTTTTTTCAAAATCTCATTCTAATCATTTTCAAGAGTATTAATTGTTTAAAAATAACTATAAGACTTCTTATTTCTATTATTTCGCTATTTCTATATCAACCTTTTAGGAGACTCTTTTGAAGCGTTTAATGTTCGCTAGCAGATTAATTGAATTTATTATTTTTACCATTTTTAGGGTAAAACAATTCATAAATCAAATCCCACTTAGTTTATTAAATCTGACGTTACCGTTTTAATCACTCCAATGCCTTGCAAATTGAATATTCAAGAATTACAGTCATTTTTCTGTAAATGTCCACGAGAATCTCCAAGATTTTAGTAGCTGGTGCATTGCTTTGAGCAGTTGTCTAGACTGGGAAATTAGGATGAAAATATACATATTCTATTTATAAACCGAAATTTTGCTTACTTTTTAGCATAGAAAAAATGTGGAATTATAATTATGATTGTTTAGGTAAGGCTTTAGAGGGATGCTGATTTTATGCACGATTACTACTGAAATTAATATGAGAAAGCAAGGACTTCGGGATGAAATCGTATGTAATAGCTTAAAATAAAAAAAAGTCGAGTAAAAATAAATTTGCATTATTCATAACATAAAACTATCAATAAATTTATCCTATAGAAATACTAAATTACTAAATGAAACATAATTTAGAATATATGGACAATCATTAAAAACCTACAAAGCGCCGTGCTGTAACCTTTGGGACCCCTGTGCAGTCAGTAAAAAAATTTTTTTAAATTTTATTGCATTCATTTTTATTGTTTTTTTAATTAAAAAAATGAAACAAAGAAATTTTAAAGCAATTTTTCTAGCTCCTGAAAAAATCAACTGAATTATATGATGTATTTGTTAAATAAGATAGCGGAATTGCCGGGTGAAGGCGACCTAACAAAAAAGGGAAAAGGTAAAAATATCTCGATATCTGTCAGAGATAAGGCTGACGTAACGGGGAACATAGAAGAAAATGGAAATGGGAAAAGAAATCTGTCTCCAGTGCCACAAATAAAACAAACTATATAAAGGGAAACTGGTGGACACATATTTAGACAAAAGTAGAGACAAATTTGGGAGATAAAATTAGTGGAAAAAATTAGACAACGTCGAACGAGACGTTATTGGAGAAACGAGTTGTGCAAAATAATTGTAAAGAAAACAATTGTGAAGAATAATTATTGAAAAAGATTTGAAGAAAAGAATTAGTTGAAAAATCGAACGAAAAGAAATTACTTGAGTATTTGAATAAATTTGTGAAGAAGGTCAAAGAAAACAACTAGGTCAAAGTCCCAGTTGATGAACCAATCAGTTATTTGTGATATTTTAATCGAGTGTTATACGTAAGTGCTATTCCTCACTGAGTGTTGTAATAAGCATTGTATAGTCACCAAGCAGAGTGTTGAATTGATTGTCAGTGAAAAGTGAAAGTTTATTTGTGATTATCAATAAAGATTTCTATTGTCAAGTGTTATTTGTGAAGCAGTCAAAGACACGCTTGGAGTTAGAGTAACATTTAAATTTATCACCAACTCAATAACCCAACAATTTTACTTAATTAAGACTCTTCTATTACGGTGTTTATCGTTGCCCCCCAACTAACAAGCTTACTTGCAGCGGCCTAGTTTGAATGCAAAACATTTTATTATACCTAATTTATTTGCAATTTTATAATTTTACTTTGATAACAGTTTTGTTATTTTTTATCAATAGCAATTTGAATTTACAATATTATTTTAACATTTGATTTTAAAAATATTAATGATTAAAAATTCAAAAAATTAGTCACTCCTTGCTAGCCACTCGAATACTAATCAGAATCATTAACAAAAAATAAAATCAAATAAATGATGGAATTAAAGACAATTCAATGTTTTTATTAAAAAATATAAACCCAACATGCTCATTAGATTTGCAAATCTATTTATCCCGTCCTTGTTCCGTGACTTAATACTGAAATTAAAATAAAAAATTCTAAAATTTTAATTAATTAATTAAATAAATTTTTAGAAGTAATTACTACAAAAGGCTTTTATTATTTTCATTTCACACAGCTGACAATAAAATCCGGGTCAACGGGCGTTTATAATTGTAAAATATCCATTTTAATATCTTGTATTCAATTATCCTTTAATTTTTGTATTTCATTTATTTGCATCATTATAGACCAAAAATTTATTTTCCTATGCAACACGAATTTCTGTTAAGGTATTTTTATTAACAGTTGATGAAATTTGTGGTTAAAATTTGTGTTAAATAGAAATCATTGATTTATTGTGATGAACAATAATATATGAAATCCTAAATGAAAACAGTCCAAAAGTGAAAATCTCAAAAATCTCCAACATCAGACATGTTTAATCGAAATCGTCTATGCCACTCTATCAAAAATCAATAGATAATGATCAAAATCACTTGAAGATGCTGTGCCGAAAATTTGTGAATATCAAAGAAACATCGATATCTCTACTGATTCATAGTCAAACTTTTTTAATAGGATATAAAAGTTTTAAAAAATTATAAAATTTCTATCACATTTTGTTTAATAACCACTTAATGTACACATTTATTTTGAATTTTGTGTCAAAACTTATCGAATTTTTTTAAGTGAAAATTTTGTTTATATACCTAATTAAATTAAAAAAGAATTGTTTTCAGTGGCGTAGCAAGTGTACTTTACCTGGGGGCGGGGCGAAATAGTAAATTGTATATTTTTTTAAATACATGTTTTCTTTTCGTTAAATATTAAAAAAAAATTATATAGAAGACAAAAGTAATTCAAAAAAATTAAATAATTATATTATGTGTATATTATTATATACAAAATTCACTTACCAAAAAATTATGATGACAATAACAATATCATAAGTAAATATAATGTTCGCCCGTCTATGTCACGGGCGCGTACAAAATTGCCAGTAAGATGCGCCCGTATATGTCACGGGCACGTACATTAAGTGGTTAAAACAATTCATGTTTCAATGTAAGAATAATTCCTATATTTAAATATTGTCAACGTTATCACTCGTGTTTTGTCAAAAGAATAACAAAATTGATATAAAATCTTTACGAGCTTCCAAAAATTCCGGTAAATAAATAAATAAATAAATAAATAAATATTCTAGCAATAGTAAGAATATTTAAAACACGTTAAATAAAATTTTAAAATGGCATAATTAATAAGCTTGTTACGTGACACTTTTCTCTTGGTATTTTAAGATTTTTAAAATTAACTTGAAAAAAGTCAAGTAGGAATTATTAATTACAGAATTATTAAAATTATTAAAAATTAAAACAACAAATACATCTTGAATTTATTTATTAGTTTTCTAAAATGCGATAAAAATATAAAGACAATTTCATTGATAAACTAGTTCGTTTTATGAGAAGTAGAATTTATTGTTTATTTTTATATTTTTAAAGAATCTTACCTATTTTCATTGAATTAAAACAAGAATTACATTTGTTCCATTCAATCTTTTGAAAAATATGATATTAAATTTGAAACTTGTCATTTAAAAACAAAATAAACATTTCAAATTATAAAATTACAACTGCAACCATTGTTTTAATTGTCTTTGGCATTTTTTGGAAATTTCAAAAATATTCAACTTCAGAATTGATATGGAAGTGCTGACAATAAATTCATAGAGCTGGGAGAAAGATACGATAGAGAGAAAAAATGTCTTTGTAATTCAATATCATTCCGGCCCATCATTGAAAGCGAGAATTCTAGAGTTTTCCAATGCAGTTTATATATAATGCAGTTTATATACATTTATACTAGAAAATATATTTCATTTTTAATTCCATTCTCAGTCTTTTTATTGGACATTATAACAGATTATAAGAACTTTTTTTTCCAATTTCACCACTGATTATTTTTTCCATTGAATTTATTAAAAAGAGAGCTTTAAGACTATAAATCAGTAATATATCGATGTTTTTGATACTCATGAATTTCACTTGAAAAAGGCAGTGGCGAAAATTTGTGAGTATCAAAAAACATCGATATATTACTGATTTATAGTCTTCAAGCTCTCTTTTTATTATAACAGATGTTTTTACTGAACGTTTATCTAACCTTATCTTTATCATTACTTTTAATTGACTGCATGACATTTGTTTGTTTTAATGTCGTCTGAAATTCAATTTTTCTCTAACGATTGATGCATAATTTATCTAATTCAATCAATAATTCCTTTATGTAAATGCAATATTTCAAAAATGCATTGGTTTAATCCTTAGTTGACCAAAAGAAATGAAAAGAAATCTAATATCTTACCAAAGGTACTTTTCAGTATCACTTCTTTTGGTAGCCTTAACTATAAACTTGTAGTAGCTTATAGTTAACAATGACAAATATCTGATAAGATATTGTGAATAACAGATTTAGGCTCATCATGAACCTGATATTCACCACTGTCTGCCAAACTTTTTTCGTTCGCTGCACACTAAGAAACGGCCTTTTGTCTTGCTTAACACTAAATAAAGAAATATGGGAAAAATTAAATATAACTTATCAATATCAGCAAAAATATACAAATTCTTTAATGTAATAATAACAAAAATCCTTATATTATTTTACGTTATAGTTTTCCTATTTGCCGCGCACACAGTTTGGCAAACACTGACATAGACAAACAAATTATTTATGGTTCTCATCAGTACCGTTGGACAACTGAGGATTAAATAATACTTGTTGAATGAATTATATAAATTAATAATTAATTTTAAAAATTTATCTGAAGTTTATTGGAAATAAATTTGTTATTTATATTTTCCTCCGTTTTAAGGCAAGTAATATTTAATTAATTTTACAAATTGATATTAGAAAATGATTTTTTTCCCTTTATTTAATAACCTTTTTCTTTTTCTTGATTAACTGCTTGAAAATAGAGAACTGAAAAGTTTTTTATATATTTTGTATGTAAGTTGTTGAATAAGCGTACTTTGTGGGGTGGCGAAAGTATTCCAACCGAATTGATCTTGGTCTATTGCAACGAAAAGAGGAGTTTTTATCTGTCAGGATAATATAAGACATGAAACACAATTTAATTTTTCTGTTGCTGTAAATTGTTTTTGGATCTGTTGAGGGGTTATTCACTTGTTTGTTCGTTTAAGCATTCTTAGGATATTCTGACTTTGTAATAAATGTTTAATCATTATAGAAATAACCATGGTGTCTTAGTGGGATTGGTGCTACCATCAAAATCAACTAAACAACTATCTAATGCACAAGCCTTAATGGGTCATAAAAATTTGTTAGCAGTAAACGTTTTTCGTTTCCCCTTTATGAAACCGTAAAAACTCTCTACGTCTTTCGATTAATTTAAGGAGTCACACCAATAAGTTTAGAACGCAAAACACATAGGGACCCTTACTCTGTTTAAGTATTTTATATGTGTACCGAGAAAGTTGGCAAAATCAGGTGGACCTTCTCGGGTGACAGAAACCTTAATTAAGCCAGAGTGTGGCTGGAATGAACGAAAATTTAACAAGATAAACGAATAATTTTCCGTACATATTATTTATTTATAATGCGTTAGTAATGCTTGATTTGTTTAATTACAACAGCATTTGGTTGAGCAATATTTGCATGTATTTTAATTTCCCTCACATTTTAATATATTATTATATTTTTTTGTTTTAATTTCAGTGAGAAGAAACCAACTTAAAAGCGTTATAGACCAACTGTTCGGTAACAGATTTCACAATGTCAAATTCGGTCCAAGTGATTTGAGATTTGGAAGAAAATAAAGCATTTTCATTTGGTCTTAACCGAACATTGCAAATATAATGCAATTTTTTTCGAATAAAAATCCATTTAAATTGTATTGTTGAATAAGTAAAAAGAATTAAAAACACCCTAAATTTTAAATCAAGCATATTTTGTGTAGGATTATGTCATAGAAGGGTAGGTAAAAAAACGGGGTCCCAGTGTTTTCAATGTACTTTTTTGTCCTTCGGTGCGCTTGACTCAAAAAAATAATTATATATTAAACATTACAGCCACTTTTTCAGTTGTATTTTATTAATATTTACGTCGCAAACCATTTATTTGGTGTTGATCAAACTTTATTCTATGATTATAATATTAAGTGTGATACGGTTATTTTTTAATTAAAAGTTTTGAAAAGACTAATATGAAAAGAAATATTAATCTAAGTTTATGGATATTTATTGGTTAAGCTGTGAAATAATTTATGTTTATTAAGTTTAAATTATTTAACATTTATTTGTACTAATTGTCCGCTCGGTTTTTTTTCACTTTCATCTTTCAATGAAGAAAACAGCATTTAAACAAAAATTACGTGAAAAATACCAAATTAGCCTTTTAATGATAGAATTACAAATTTATTTATCAGTATTTTTAATTGATAAAAATATTTACGGATATGTAGTAAAATTTAATTATGTAGAAATATCAAACCACGAAAACATAGCTTTTAGTAAAAATCCTTTATATGCGAAATGTCGCGGTTTGAAATGATTATCAAATTCATATTATTTGTTTTCGAAATTCAAAAAATTCTTAAAGTTCTAAGTTTTAGCACTGTAAACGCAACTGCAATCCATTAATGTGCCACCAAAACTTAATAAAAAGCAAAAATCAGTGACAATAAGTCTATAAGCCAAGTTTCAGCTCTATCGGATGAGTTTAAGTTGGTTAATTAGACCAGTGGTGTCCAACCGAAATTGGTTACTGGGCCAAAATAAAAAATAAAAATATAATGTGGGCCGCACGTATTTATTTATTATAAAAAATTTATACAAACTAAATTATGTTTTACATATACATACATATTACTTAATGTGAAACTTGTTTTTCAATTTTTTCAGATAATTTTTTTATGTCCACAGGTATTTTCGAAGTTGCACATCGTAATTGGTTTTTTAAATTTTCATCAGTTAATCTATTACGACTTTTACATTTAACAATCTTTAATTTTGACAAAAAAGATTCGCAAAGATACGTGGTCCCCATTGCAGCTGTAACGCTTATCGTTAGTTTTCTTAGATTAGGAAATTTATCATTGCATATGTATTTTTTATAAAACTGAACTTTATCATTGGCTTCAAACATATATTTTAATTCAGAAGATGACTGGAGATCTATTAACTCCATTTGCAAATTTGTTGGAGCTGATTCCACAACAATGTCAAATGGACATAGGAAAATATTAAATATATTCTCATATTTCTTTAAATATGAAAATCTCTCCTGAAATTCTTGTAATAAATTGGTAATTTCTTGTGCATATTTAGAAAAATCTTTTTTGTCACAATTAAATATATGTAATAATGGAAAGTGGACAGAATTTTTTGATTTTAATTGACTTTCATAAAGTTTCAGTTTTGTTATGAATGCTTTTATATTTCCATAACAGTCTGTGATCAACTTGTTTTCACCTTGAAGTTGCCTATTCAGTTCGTTTAATTTCATAGTAATATCTGTAAGGAAACATAAATCCAAAAGCCACTGCTCATCATATAATTCAGGAACATTTTGGTCATTTTCATTCATAAAAATTCCAATCTCTTCTCTCAAATTCCAAAATCTTTCTAAACATTTCCCATGACTTAACCAGCGAATTTTCGCATAAAAAAGCAAATCACTGTACTCAGATTCTAGTTCTTGAAGGTAATCTTGAAACTGACGATGTTTCAAGGAATTATTTTTATTGCGTTAACTGTTTTAATAACGACTGACATCACATGGTTCATATCAAATACTTGCGCACATAAATTCTCAAGGTGTAAAAAACAGTGACGAATAAAAAGGTCCGGAGATAATGAAGCTTTTTCCATGGCATTTCTATAATCAAGAATTAATTTTACGGCTCCAATATTTTTACCGATCATTGAGGCTGCACTATCTGTGGTGATTCCAATTAGGTTTGCTAAATTCAGACCATGATCATGTATGCATTTTACGACAGCTTCTTGTATATTTTTTCCGGTAGTTGTGCCTTTCAAACTCATAACATCCAGAAGTTCTTCAGTTACACTCATTTCACTATTAACACCTCGAATAAAAATAGCAAGTTGTGCAGTGTCTTTAATATCTGTTGTCTCATCCAAAGCCAGTGAGAAATAAACAAACTCTTTAGAAACCATGTCCAGCGTAGAACAAATATCAGTTGAAATGTTATCAATTCTTCGTGATACAGTTTGATGTGATAGACTAATTTGACCAAAAATCTTAACTTTTTCTGGAATAATTTCTTCAACTGCAGCAATAAGGCATTCTTTGATGTATTGACCATCTGAAAAGGGCTTCATTTTTTTCCCCATAATGTGTGATATTTGCATGCTGGCATTAACGATGGCATTAGATTGAATTGTTTGTTTAAGAAATATATTTCGTTCTGCATTCAGATTTGCTTTAAGTGTATCTAATTTCACTTTTCGTTCGTCTTCAGTATATTTTTTATAATCATCATGTTTTTGTTCAAAATGTCGTCTCAAATTATATGATTTTAATATTGAGGTAGATTGACGACAAATTAAACATATAGCGTTTTCTTTCACCTGTGTGTAAAAATATAAATTTTCCCATTCAATTTGAAATTGTCTGTTTTCATCTTCAAATTTTCTTTTTTTATTCTTATCAGACATAATGGATAGAAAGTCCTTAATAAAAGACTAAGATTAAAATAAATTAAAAATGAAATTAAAAATAATTTACTCAATGATATTTGATTCCGTTTTGATATATGCACAATATTTCACACAATATTTTTAATAAATACCAAATATTTTTAAGCTAGCACAAGAGTTCGATAATTATAAATAAAATAATAATGATTTTTTAATAAATTTTTTACTTGTAATCATAGCAACCATTTTATGCATGATAGTCATAGTCACCATGCATAAAATGGTTGCTATGACTATCATACATAGAATTTTTACACAAGTTGTAACCGTCCTTTGTGTTAAAACTAAAAAAAATTATAAAAAATAAATAAGTAAATACACATTAAAAAAAATAAATAAATAAATACACATTAAAAAAAATTTTGAACGCACATTTGATATTTTACTACAATAAAAATTTATATTTGATATTTCATTACAATAAATATTTATACAAAACGGGCCACATGTTGGACATAGCTGAATTAGACCTCGAAAGATGTACGTGCCACATACGTTCAACGCAAGTGAAGTTAATATAAAGGATTTTAAAAAAGCAAAATATGATTTATTTTGGTTGACCTTTAAAGGGTAGCCAATAATAACCAATGAGCACTTCAGAAAAAAGATTTTATTCTGGCAATAAGGATTAGTGGTGGTAATTTTGGTCTAAATCTCCAAAAAGGTTTTAAACTATTAGAAACTATTATAAACATTTTTTATTATAGTGTTGAAATGATTAAACAATTAAATCTTAATTTAATAAAACAAGATTCAATAAAATTATTTGTTTAAATAAATAATTTATTATATATTTTATTATATAAAAGTAAATTTCAGTTTTTATTTTTATAATTTTTCAGCCAATTTATTTTAATTTCATAAATAAATCAACTTTAATAACAAATTACATTATATAAAAATGAAAATGGTTTTACCTTTGTCTTTAATTCATTTAGTTTATTTTTAAATTTGAGAAACAAATTAACATTTTAAACATTAATATAAAAAATTCCTTTAGAAGTCGAAAATATTGAAATTTGTTGTTTTATCCTATATATACTTGGACCATTCCTATGATTTTAGTATAAACAATCTTTCCCCCCAAAAATACCTCAGCTTCCAAATGAAAATAAAATTTAATTAATAGTTATTTGGGATTTCAATACTTGGTTTCCTAGCTCACGTTGATCATATTATCATGACTTTGCTCTCGCATATCTAAATTGTTTATTTTCTTGCTTGTTTACACAACCGGTTTTTCTTCCAATTAATTGACTAGTCTTTTTTATTGTACACAAAATTGTGGATTTCATTCTTTTCCTAGAAAATTATGCAATATTTTCTACGATTTCTTATCCGCTTTTCAGTTTCAAAATTGAAAAATCAGTAATTTTTTTAATTTGATATAAACTTTCATTTCTGTACTTTTCATGTTTAATTATGCACTTTACTTTAAATCTGTTTCCATTAAATTTCATTACATATTTAATTATCTTTTTTTCATTTGGTTTCCATTAAATTTTATTTTGAAATAATTTTAATTTTAAATTCCCAACAAATTAAATTTCACAATTATCAATTGTCAAATAATTTACACATTTTATTTAAAACAATCTTATGCTTTAAATTCAATAACAATTTTAAATAAAAAATCATTTTGTAAATTTATAAATTATACCAATTTTTATCAGTTAAGATAATTGGTTAATTTAAATTTTTTATTAAAAATTATCTTTTGAAAAACTATGTAAAATAATAATTTCATAAAATAAATCTAGATAGAAATATTTAATATCATTTATATTAAGTAAGATAATGGTAAAGCTTAATAGTTGATATTAGAAACAATTCCGATTAAATAATATTTGTTGTTACAATTCTCCAATCACCTCAAAAAAATCCTTTCGAATTGTTTTTTTTTGAAACATTTATTACCAACTTTATTAAATTAATTTCAAATTATAATGAAATAAATTAAAATTTTACTTGAAATAAACGGAAATTTAAAATTTTATTTGTTTAAATTACTGTTATTTATAAATATTTGTAATTGTGTTTAATTAAAAAATAGAATTAAGAAATGAGTTCAAAAATTGCAAATGTAAAATCTAAAGAGAAAAATCTAAAAAATGACAAGGTAGAAAGGGTAAACACTAAATTATCGAATAATAAAGAAATCAAACCAAATAAAAACATCAAAGATAAGAAACAAAATCACGAATCTGATTCGAAAGGGATAATTGCTCAATGTGCTAAAAGTGGTTCATTCGCCCTACAAGCACGAATCATGATATTTTTGAAAAATCGACATTTAGAGAAAGAATTTAACTTTTTATCAATTGACGAAATATTGTCCGAGATAAAAGAGACCCCTCCTCGGGATATTGTAGAACATTTAGACAAGGTATGTTTAAAACTATTTATTATTTTATATTATAAAGTAATAATATAATGATAAATATATATCTTCAATTCGCTAATAAATCCGAATGACACTTCCCAACTATTTTCATACAAAAAATAATATAAATTATTATATATGCTCTTAATCTAGTAACTCAACTTAATGTAGTAACTTTTCAGGTTGACAAAAAGTTATTTTTATAGTGCTGATTGATTTATAATCGACAGCTCGAATTTGATTGGTTAATTATATTGACGCAAAATTAATTAATAATACTTGAGTAGTCGATTATAAATCTATAAGTAAAAGTAACATTGTTTGATATTTTTCAATTGTTTAAGACTAATATTTGGTTTTTGCAAACCCTAAAATTATGATAAATCTACTGTTTTCTAGAAAATAATCATAGTTATATTAATAGTTTTTCAAATCGAATTTTAAAATTGAAGAAGAAAGTGGTTGTTATCGTTTCAAGCCTTCTTACGACATAAAATCTCGACGAGAGTTATTAAATCTTATTCAAAAACGAAGTGAAATGGGTTTCCTAGTTTCACAAGACGATGTTTTAGAATCTTACAAATTGGCAGACAAATCCATAAAACGGTTACTAGCAGAAAAGAAAATAGTTTCATTTGAAACAAGACGGGATCGAAAAGTTATTCTGATGTATAACTTCGATTCAATGCCAATTGAAGATGGTAGATATTCAAGGGGTATTTGAAATTGCTTAATTGAGTATTTTAGACATTGACCGTTTTACGAACCTGCTCAATACAATCAAAGTCGATTCATTTGAGATAGAAAATTACTATAGAAATGATGGGAAATCAATCACTACCGATGGTTCAGATGTTAAAGTATTCAAAAAGCCTACTGCACAAAAGAATAGAAAACAACGGAAGGTTGTGATCCGAACTAATGTTGCTGTGGCACATTTATTACAATAATTTTCTTTGATTTTTTCGCAACTATTTTTACATAATAAATTATTTATTGAACTTTAATTTTGAATTTAAAAAAATTGTGGGTCGACACTATTGGTCAAGATAATGGGTAAAAAAAAATCCAGGTCTCGTTAAATAGATTTTAAATTCCTAGGATAGAACGTTCCTAAATAGCCATTGATTCAAAAGGGTAATGGAATTTGATTTGATTTGACCTTATAGAATTTTTTATACAAAATTTGACTCTATGTATTTTTAAGGTCTATGTAGATTCAATTACAATACTAAGATATTGAATTTACAAGTCTTGATTCTGATACTTGAGATCACCTTCTTTGAATTGATTACTAACAACTAGGTACTGATAAAAAGTACCAATAACTAGTATTTACAACCAGATAGTAAGAGCTAACTAACGGGTATTATGTACTTACAACTAGATAACAACCAACAAATTTATCTTAAATATTAATCATTTGAGTTAATTTACTTAATTTAAAATAATTAACAAAATTTTACGTAGCCATCAAATATTTGACCAAAATTAAAATTCTATTACTAATTTTTAAAATAAAGCCTTATTTTACTTTAATTTTAAATTATTACCAAAATTTCACGTGACCATCGATTTTTCAAAATATTTGACAATAAATTCTATGTACAAAAAATCCTGGAACCTTAGAATATTTTGGCTTTAGCGACAGTCGGATTTGATATTCAAAAAATTTTAAATGTATAATCAGATATAAATATTGTATTTATTAAAAAGCTTGACTATGACTCAGTAAATATATCGATGTTTTTGATATTCATGAATTTTCGGAACTGGCTTTTTCAAGTGAATTTAAATATCACAAAATATCGATATATTTACTGATTCTTTTTAATAATTACAATGTCAATGGAAAAGAAATTAGTGAAATAATGTAGAAAAATATTAATAATAACGTGAATTTTTCCTTTTGTTGATAATTTAAATAAAGAATAAAAAGTAAATAATAAATTGTTGAATGAGAATAATGTAATTAGAAATAATTTTAGCAGTAGAATTGTGTGAAATAATGAGCTGAAAACAAATTTTAAAAAAGTGAATCAATGTGATGTAATAGAAAATGAAAAACATAAAAAAATTAAGTTACGCATATTGATGATGCAATTATTAAATATGCGGAATGAAAATAATTTTTAAAAAATAAAAAATGACGATTATAATAAAAATAATGCAGAAATAATTGTACTCAAATTTTATCGATTGATGACGTAAAAAATTTAAAAAGGAGAAAATGTGATCCACATAATGAAAAGGATACAATAATTGATACATGTAACTGTTAAGTACAAAATAGAAATGATACATATTTGAAGAAGGATCAGTATAATATTGTTTATGATAATATGAGTGGACGTCCAAGTGTAATAATGTGATGGCTACTTCTATTATAAAAGAGATTGGGAATCCATTTTTAAACGAACTAGACGACAAAATTTGGAGTGCAAATGGTATTCCATTAAAAACTTTGGGAAGTATCAATATTAGAATAAATATATGAAATAGAGAAGAAAATAGTGTTTTTGTAGTAGTTCAAAATGTATCTCCATCCATAGTGGGAGGAATCGATTTATTACGTAGGTTTGACATAAAATTAATGAAACTTATAGGAAATAACAACGCAAATGCAACCGAATATAATAATAATGAAGAAATATGTAATATTGAAGCCAAATATGGGAAAAGAACGAGCAATGAACTTCGATTTAAAAGAGCAATGGAATTACCGGATAGTCTCGAAAGTAAGACTTGGTGTGGAGATTGATACCCCAACCCTTGTTATGCCCTCGTTAAATCAATAAAAATGTGAGGAAATTAAGACATAAAAATAAAATTGTAAAACAAAATACACTTTAACAGAACATAAATAAAGGTAAAACATAGAATATGAATTCACAGTGTTTTTAATGAAACATGATTTCATTTTTATTCACCAAAATCAACATACTCCTTCTCTTCCGATAATTCTTCTTCCACAACAAAACCATCGTCTGCTTCCACACCTATCAATTTTTGCTTAAGATTGTTATTAAACAAATCCCCGTTATAATCTTGATTAACCCCAAAAATGCCACAACAAACAAATGCCTTTTGTATACTCTCCGTCTTTATTTGATCAACCGATTCAGATACCCATTTGAATATAATTTCCCAACAGGGTTTCTGCCTGTATCCCATTTTAGAGAAATTTGCATCCCCATTTGCCATCCATTCCGACCATCTTTTTCTATATTCGTTTTTAAAAATAAAATTAATAACAACATCAAGAGGCTGTAAAAATGCAGCTGTTTTTTCCGGAATATCAATTGTTTTCACATTAAGTCGAGTGAAAAGATCTGTAACTTCATTTCTTGTATGTGCACTAAACTTATCAAAAATAATTACAGCTTTCCTGTTTTGCCCAAAAATATTATCGCATGGAAAACAATTTTGGATCCACGTTTTCATTATTTCTGTTGTCATCGTTCCAGATTCAGATGTAATTACCATTAGATTTTTTGGAATAAAGCATTTGGGAACTTTACGCAATTTTTTAAGAATCACAAGAGTTCTATGAAGTTTTCCATTGGCTGAAATAAGTAGCACGACTGAAAAACGTGTTTTGCAGTGCCCAGTTCCCTTTGCTTCGACATTTTTTTCACCTTTGGTAGTTATAGTCTTTGATGAGAATAATGTTTAAACTTAACTGTATATGATCGTCTTGTATTTGTCATATGGATATAAAAATTTTGGATATATAATGGATATATATATGGATATATAATTTTTTAATGGAAATCAATTTTATTTGTCTCGAAAGTATGATTAAGGCGTGATAACAAGTTTTATGGGGTAATTAAAATTATATATGATAGATAAGTAGGATATATGCAAAACAACTCTATTAAAGCATAATATTTAAACTGTTGAAGGATCAATCCATTTGAAGTCGTGAAGACAACCAGCCCACTTAGAAGAAAAGATGGAAGAAGCTATTAAAAATTTGGAAGAAAACGGCATAATTAGGAAGTGGAATACGCCTTTAGTATGTGTCTGGAAGAAGGAGAAAAATGATATTCGATTGTGTTTATATTTTAAAAGTTTAAATAAAATGGCGGAAAGAAAAATCTTCCCAATGCCTAATATCGAACAGATGTTAGATTAATTAAATGAATCAATGTACTTTAGCACCATTGATCTGGGAATCAGGAAATGTGCGAGGCGTTTGAGATTCTATAAATTTTGTTTTTGCTGCAACTTTAGTTCGAGATTCATCAGCTAATAGTAATTCTTTAACATTTTTATCATTGGTTATTCCTGCAGTTGCTCCCATTCTTGCTGTTATACCTCCTTTATGTTTCAATTCCTTGATTTTTTCTTTTGAAATATATGCTTTTTTACCATTATAAATTATTATTTTTGTATTTATTAAAAAGCTTGACTTTGAATCAGTAAATATGTCGATGCTTTTCTGATATTCACGAATTTTCGGCACTGCCGTTTCCTAGTGATTTTGAAAA
This sequence comes from Schmidtea polychroa, assembly GCA_959609185.1. Classification (NCBI taxonomy): domain Eukaryota; kingdom Metazoa; phylum Platyhelminthes; order Tricladida; family Dugesiidae; genus Schmidtea; species Schmidtea polychroa. Next base: position 60,287 of record CAUHTR010000923.1, on the reverse strand, counting down.
AAATCAGTGGTGAAAATTGAAAAAAGTTCTTATAATATTATTGTTTTTGGTTTTTCATTTACAACCATAAGTATAAAAAATGTAAAAATAATTTTTCATATAAATTTATTTATATTTTTAAATATGAATTTAAATTTTTTTAAAGAGTATAATACTTAAATATTTCGCGGTTCTCTTGTCAGAGTTCCACGGCCCCTAAGGGAGCCGCGGCCCACAGTTTGAGAAATACTGGATTAGAGGGTCTGGGCGGAGATTCAGCGGCCAACGCTTTTAGGAGTATTTAGGTGTAAAACTTCAAAACAATAATATTTTTAAAATAATTTTTTTGTGAATAAGTATGACGTCATAATCATAAAGTTATGGTGCTTGTGGTTTGCGCACACTAGCAAAAAAATTATAGTCCAAAGTCCTGAAAAACTATACTGCAATGTAAATGACAAGACTATAATACATTATCACCTTTTGGCATGAAATTGAACCATATTAATTATTATCATTGTTGGTTTTATATCTTGTGCCAATAATTTTCAATTTTAAAATGTTGATCTGGGTTTAATAAATATTTTGGAAAATTAAATCTTTCGCATTCGAATACCCATTTTTTTTGTCTTTGAACAATGAGACCCATGTGACATTTTAGCGTAGAAGGTAATACGTAGACTTAATTCCTGGGTGTGGAAAATTGTGAATTACGAGGAATGCTTCATAGGATTGGTATGAGAGTGTTTTTATACGTTGTATTGTAATGTATACCATCTTTGGAATGGACGAAATCTTTTGAGGTTGGTTGAGTTGAATGGAAAATATTTTGAGTAAGGACCAGGGTTGATGAGATAGATGCTGAAATGTTATTAGAAAAATAGTCGGGGATCACGTTATCTTTACTGGAGATGTGGATAAGAGATTTGTGGTCAGTAACGATTGTGAATTGTCTACCTTCTAAAACGTGACCAGAGTGCTTAACAACTAGAAAAATGGTGAGTAACTCTCTGTCCAATGCGCTGTAGTTCGAATCCGTCAATGAAAGTTTTCTAGAGAAAAATTCTATTGGAAAGAAAATATTGTCTTAAATTTTATGATAGGCTACACTTGCGATGATATTTGATGCGTCTGTTGTGAGGGTGGATGAGAGGTCCTGATGCGGGTAGTGATGAGTGATAACCTTGGCTAAATCGTCTTTGACTTTGTTGAATGCATTATATGTTGTGCCAGACCAGTTAATGATGGAATCTTTTTTACCTGTGTTCTGTGCTGAAAGAGGTGACGAAGCCCAAAGTGCTACATAATTTTGTTACAGTGGTCACTTGATTGAGTTGACGGTAGTCACCACAGTATTTCTATGTAACTACGTGTATTGGCGAAGCCAATTGCTAATACATTTACATAAATTCGATATGTTAAATCGCCCTCTTTGACGATCAAGTATATCATGGGTGTTATAGTTGATTAGGGTTATGTTTTGAACTTAACTATGTATAAATAATTATCTTTATTTGTCGAGTGTTTTATATGTATTGCAGAAGATTTGTAAGAGTCCAGCAGAGTCTCCTTTAAAACTTGTTTTGGGACTGCTGGGATGCTTGTGTGTATTGCTTGTGTAGATATATTTATAACAACAAAAATAAATATTTACTTTATAATGAAAACAAAATAAAACTAGAATTAGTTAACTTGATAACTTTTATTAAATCAAATAAAATAATACGCACTTAGTATTCAAAAATAAACTCTTCGAAGCATAATTAATCTTTTGAATTCTTGAATTTAGGAAAATTCCTTTAGGAAATTAAAAAGAAATGGACGTATCCAATGCTTTTTATGCAATTAAGAAGAACAATTTGGAGAAACTTTAATCAAATAAAGCAGTAGCGGTGACGAAAAATTAAGTTCAACGCTAAATCCAAGTATTACGCCTAAGAAGAGGAACGAAAGTCGCTCAGAGAAAAATAGAGGGTATACAGTCAAGGAATCGCGAGAAAATAATGAAATGAAAACCCAATGTGCTGTGATATGTATGTGATATTATTATTATTATCATTATGCTATTGTTATTATTTTTCTATAACTTCCAATTATAAATTGGATTTATAATATTCTAAATTGATCAAAAATCAATTCTCTATAGTAAATGAAAAACTAAAGAGAATTGCCAAAAACATGGAAATGAAATCAATAATTCCTTAACTCCAAAAAAATTGAAGAATCGAAAAGAATAAAATAAACTTTCTGTCAAATGTTCTGTAATTTTCATTCTTAACCATTAATCCTATTACATATTCTTACTTATGAATTCCATCTATTTCTATTATATATTTTCTTTATATTCGTTCCGCTATTGGATTTTCGATATAGATTATTGAGATTCTATCGTAATTGCTCCAAGTATTCGATTTCATTTGTCTCTCTTATATTCACTTTTACTCTACATAAACTAAAATCAATATATTTATCAAACAATGTTTCAAAAAAAGTAAAGTAAATAATATTGACAAATCGATGTAACAAAGCACATTAAATTTTATTAAAAAAACAAAAAATTATTCTGATGATTCTTCAACTTCTTCAGCAACTGCATCAGTTGATTCGACTTGTTCCGTTTCTTCAATTTCAGCAACTTGTTCAACTTGTTCGACTTCAGCGACAACTTCAGTGACTTCGTTAGACATGTTTGGATTGAATGATTTCGAAATGAATTTACTCGTCATTATATACCTATAAAATGCACACAAATTGATATTTGATTGGTCATTGCATCATTGGTTTGTTTTGTGTATATTGTAATGATGATCTAGTTTTTGAAAGAAAATGCAATTAATTTTTTTGATATAATTAATATATTTGTGTAAATTAAACTTTAAATTGTTATACAACATGAAAAGTATTAATAAAATCTTTATATGATGTCTATCGAATAGAGACTTCAAATCGTGTGTACGAAAATATTTCTGAATACTTTTCTGTAAATAAAGATAAATATTAATTCAAAATTTGTTCAGGTATATTGAGGATGATAGAAAACAAACTCGAGACAATACTGACTCAGAAAGATCAAAAAAAGTTTTGATACAGTGTTGAACTAATCTGACATACATGATATTGAAATATGAAAAATAAATAAAGGTTAAAGCATGTTGAATGTTAGATATTTTCTCGGGTTGCAAAATGTGAAGAATATAGAAGAATACAGACGTGTAAAGAATATAGAATAATTTCATGCCTTTTATATATATTTTTTTTATATATTTTTGGTTATATATTTTTTCATCGAATTATTTTAAATGCTCTATCAAGACATGTTAAATGTATACTATCCAGAATGGACCAAACTCGTTCACATTTTTGTATAGACTAACATTTTTCAACTAGGGTTCCACGGAAACTTAAGTTTTCACTAGGAATCACTAAGGAATCCTCAAGAAATAGTGATAAATAATCTAATCATGTTTATGTATTTCGATTTGGTTTCATGGTTTTTGTAGTGTCAATACACTTGATAAATAAATAAGTTATTTTTCATTAAGACAAAATTGTATTTTGTTTACTTCGTAACCATTAATTTATGATAGAAAGCTGTAAATTGAATAATTTTCATAAAGGCGTTCCTTGAGACATGAATTTCACAAGATTCCAAATGTTTGGAAACCTTGGCTTAACTTGTAACGTAGTTTAGTCCGGAAAAGACACGGTTCAATTTAGGATAAGGTGGCCAGAATACCAGCATAAATGGAACAAATACTCATAAAAAAATCAAAACAATATTATATATATTGCACAGAATTGATAGATTACATACATTTGTATTGTCAAAATAACATTGGGGGTCAAATATTAACTGATGAAATCATTGAAGATTGAGAAATAAGAAAAATATTCAATTTTAATTTAGAAAATCTATCAAAATTGTTGTAACATCATTTTTCATTATTATTACACAACATTTCAACCAATTATTTGCACTGATATTGCGCAATATTGATGAAATCTGATTGGCTAGTTTTATTTTTATTGGTAAATCAAGTGCTGTAATCAATAATTGTGTGAATATCGAGATGCTTTTATTGAATATTTACTCACGATTTGTGACATAATAATTATTATCAATAAAAGATAAATTTATCAATTACTCATTATTTAACAGTAACTAAATTAACTTCTATCAAATTGTGGAGAATTAAATTTTTCATCTATTAAATTTCACAAAATATGGCAATCTTAAATGATTAAAAAAGCAAGATCATATTTATAATAATAGTTGATTATATAATTATTTCTTTTATTTCGTAAATATTTAAGATTTTCAAAAATCTAATAAATTTAGGAATTTCATAAAAAATTTAAATAAAATTAAATAACATTTCAAACTAAATCTATTTCGTAAAACATAAACTTCATTATAATAAAAAATGCGAAGAATAAAAAGCGTCAAATTTATTAAATACAAAAAATTTAATTTTTATTTATTAAAAAATTTAAATTAAATAAAATCATTCGAAAATAATAAGAAACCAAAATTGCACTTCATTTCAAAATCACACAAAATACTAAATTAGACTTATTAATAAAACAAAAAATTCAGTTACATTTAATAACGAACAAATAGTGAAAAAGGTTATTTAAAATAATAAAGACGAGAATATAAAATTGCATAATAATTTATTAGAATGCAAATATGTTATTTATAATTTAAAGATTTTATAATTTGTTTATATATTATCAATATAGTATAGTTATTCATCTGTCGTGAATGTAGGTAACCTGATGATGATAGTGATTAGGGCTTGCAATACCGAATCAAATTTTCAAAACCGGTATTTCGGTATTTCATTATATTAATACCGGGATCCCGGTATTAATACCGGTATTTAAGAAAAAACAAAAAAAAGCAAAACTACACCGCAAAAAATAGAAAAAAAAATATTTATAAAGAAAAGAAAATATTTAATTCAATAACGAACAATTCGAAACAATAAACTTTTTTTTAAAGTGCCACAAAAGACAAAAAAAATATAAAATAAAAAAGAGTAATAATATAATTAATAATATATAAGAATAATAAGTCCTATGTCCTATTGTTGTGATTTGCCTTTAAAATATGCCCTCAAAAATGTTAAACTATCAAGAGTTTTGTCGCTTAAGCTGGATCGAATTTTTGTGCACAACAGCCCTGCTGCTGAAAAGGCTCTTTCGGACTCGACGCTAGTTGGTGGTATGGACATAAGGCAGTCATATACTAGTTGAAGATATTTTCCTCTAATATGTTCTACTTCGAAGTATGCTAGTTCCTGTTTTATAACTTTATAAAGTACTTTAGAATTCATCGTTTTTGAAATTCCACTCGCAGTATTCATCACATTAACTTTCTTGGAAATTGCCATTTCTAGTTTTTCTTTCATTGTCATCGAACTTAGAATTTCTGGTTCAGAATCAGCAGATAACTCAGAAACGTCGATGGAAGAGGCTCCTATGTTTTCAATATCGATGACATCGATAGTATATAAGCGTTCCAATAAATTTATAATTATTTTTATAATTGTTGCGTTGTTAATTCGATTAAAAATTTCATTTTGGTCGTCATCTGCTGATTCAGTAGGATTGTGCAGGTATTGTAGTAGACTCGATAAATCAGTACGCCTTTGTTTTATACGAATAATTAGCTCTTCTTTGAATTCATTACTTAAAGCAGTATTCTGTTCTGTCAATTGATTAAACATAAATAGTAAAGCTGCATCTGCGCTAAGAAGAGTAGCATCTTGACGACAACAAGCTTCAGCAGTTAATTTGATTGGAAGAAGAACTGAAATAACTGATGATGCTAAAGAAAAATCAATTTCCGAAAATGATATTTCGGCATTTAAATTTAAATCAATCAAAGCCTTTTGTATGCAGTTCTTTAACTGGACAAAGCGTTCTAGCATGGCAAGTAAGCTATTCCAACGTGTTTTAGAATCTAGAATTAAATTCAGTTCCTTTCCAAATTGTTCTTTAACATGTTTCTGTAAAGCTTTATCATTTTTCATTGGCGAACGTCTGAATAGCTTCACAACCTTTCTTATTTTTTTAATCAATGGACCTATCTGTTCATGAATAATTAAACAGTCAATTGCATTGTTTTCTTGAAGTATGGATAAACTATTATCATCAAGATCACTATCATTTTCATCACTTGTATACTGGTTATCATCTTCGTTACAATTAGAATGTTCATTTTCTAAATTTTGGTGTATCATATTTATATATAAAACCTTAATGACAGCCAATTGAATTCCGTGAACTAAGCAAAGTTGTTTCCTTGCACAAATCAACTTTCCAACTTTGGTCATGACAATGTGTTTATTTAAAGAAACTTGGAATAATTTAAGCCTTTCTTCGACGAGGGCAACACACTTTTCTGCATGCAATGATCCTTGCACGTGAACTAATCCTAGGTTCCAGAATTTCTTGATGCCAGCATGAACATTTATATTTAAATAACGTCGGTTTTTTACCGATGTCCATTCATCAAATGTAAGACTAAATCGTTGTCCCGAAAGAATTTGAGATTCTAACTCTTTAATCATATTTGCACGAATTTTTTCACTGTACTGCACAACTAAATTTTTTATAGAGTTTATAGATTTTGGTATATCTTCATACCCTCTGGCAGTTAAACCTTTTCTGATATCCACGGAAGTGCAAAATATGTTAAACGACAAACCGTCACATGCCGTCATACGAGCTAAAACTGCAGACAAAGAATTGTCCGTTTCCGAAACGAAAAATGTTGTTATTTTCCCGCTAGAAACTTTGTTCACTTTAGAAGTTGATGGTTCTGGCTCAATTTCAATCAGAAGGTTGGAGCTCGGAGCATTCCTTTTTTTTAAATTAATTTGGTGGAGTGTCTTTAGGTGGGTATGCAAACCACTTGTACTACCTCCTTGCGTCTTTATTACTTTGTTACACTTCTTAAATTTTGAAATTTGTCCCTTTTTATCACGAAGAAAATAGAACCATACGGAATTTTCATCAGCTGATTTTTCCTCAAAAACATAGTTTTCCATGGCTAAAAAAACAGCGTTTTAACTTTAAGTAAATTACAGAAAATTTTGAATATTTGTACCCACTTATTAAAACGGCAGAAATCTTGCTATTCTTTATTATTATTTATTATTTTTAATTTTTAAAAAACCCGCAGCAGTGCGCTATGATAGCGCCGCTATCTATATAAATATATAGAAAATAAAAATTTTACTTATACAATAATTAATTTTCACACTTTTAACTTACCTTTACCTATCTGCTATTTATCAATTGAATTAATGATTATTAATTATAATTATGATTTTAAATATTTTTTAACTTTTATATTATACACAAACACAATTCTCTAAATTTTCAAAAACTTTACAACTGAACTAACTAACTATTCCTTATAAAAATAAAAAACATAGCTTCAATATTGAAAATTTGGAAAAATAGAAAACAATAATTTCCCATAGAAACGGCTTGCTATGTGAATTTGTCTTTTTTAGTATTTTTTTAGTATTAGAAAAATTAACGTACAAAAAGGCTCTTTCTTAATGTAAAAAAAACAAATTACTTCAGTAGGGCCACCTGTACGTAAATTTCAAAATTAGATTTAATCTTTAAACATGACAACACCTAAACATATGCTAATTACTTATAAAAAATAAAATAGTTAAATAAAAATGATATGAATGTTAACTTATAGCAAAAAAATTTAATACCGGATACCGGTATTAAGTGGTCATTAATACTGGTATTGAACGGTATTAAAAATGTCGGTAATACCGGGATCCCGGTATTGCAAGCCCTAATAGTGATGCTATCGAAATATAAAGTGAAAAAGATGTACGAATGGCGATTTTTTATTAGTAAAATCTTTACCGTGTTTATTTAAGCGATTATTGAATTTACTGGGATTGAAAGGGATTCGTGATGGGGAGTTCATTATTTAAAATAAAAAATTCATTGGCGTCTATGTTTTCCTAGGTCAGTATGTAATAGTATCACTGATGTCTCAATTTTTGGTCCCTTCCTTACTACTTACTAAATAATAGTAATCGATGAATTTTAAATTATGTTTATTTATTTTAATTTAGTTAATTAATTACTTTATTTAATTCTTCTTTTTCTTAATTTTTAATTACTTTAAATCAGGGGTCTCAAACACGCGGCCCGCAACGAAAAAACATAGATTTGTAATTTAACCAAACTTATTTAACAATTAAAATCATAATTGGCTGTATAAATTAAAACTACTCTTTTTAATTATTTTATTTATACATATGACGTCTAGTACAATTTAATAATGGCTTTATTACGTCTTTCTTATGAATCTTATCGAAAACAGTTTATTTATTTTAAAAATTATTGATTTTATTATTTAAATTATTTAAATTAAAAAAATATAAGTTATATTAAAAATACATATATTTTACATAATTTAAATTTTTGTTTATTTTAATTTAATGTTATTTCAATCAACAAATAATAATTGGCATATTTAAAATTTTTTATACCCATCACAAAATGACTTCGTTATCTAGAAAAAGAAAACTCGTTGATGAAAGAAGGGTTTTCCAAGAGAAGTGGGAGAATTTATATTTTTTCACAGAGGCGAGAGATAAAATTCAGTGCCTTATATGCCAGCAGACTATCGCAGTACCAAAGGAGTTCAACCTTCGCCGGCACTACGACACTATGCATCGTGAAAAATATGATAAATATACTGGAAAAATTCGAGATGAAAAAGTTAACCAGCTTAAAATAGGATTTGATAAACAACGAAACTTTTTTCGAATTTAAGCCAATTTGCAGAAAATTCAGTAAAAACAAGTTTTGAGCTAAGCCTGATGATAGCTGAATCATCGCGACCTTTCACAGAAGGTCCATTCATAAAAGAATGTTTTTTGAAGGCCAGCGAAATTTTAATTCCTGATAAAAAGAAACTATTCGAAAGCATAAGTCTGTCTGCTAATACAGTTGCAAGCAGAATAACCGATTTAGCAGATAATGTGAAAAAACAATTTATTGAAAAGGCTGGAGATTTTGAAGCATTTTCGATCGCTCTTGATGAGAGTACTGATTTGGTAGATGCTTCACAGTGCGCAATTTTATAAGAGGAGTGGACAGTAAATTTAATGTAACGGAAGAATTTCTAGACTTGGTACCATTGAAGAATACCACAACGGGACGTGATTTATTTAAAGGATTGGAAGATTGTCTTGAAAAAGCTGGATAACCATGGAACAAACTTGTATCAATGGTCACGGATGGAGCGCCAGCTATGTGTTCACAAACAATCGGTGTTGTTGGATTGGTGAAGACCAAACTACAAAGCCTCAATATACCAAATAATAATTTCACTAGCTTACATTGCATTGTGCACCAAGAAGCTCTGTGTAGCAAAAGTATTAAAATGATGGGTGTCATGGATGTGGTTGTGAAAACGGTCAATTTTATACGTTCACGAGGCTTAAATCACCGACAGTTCACTTCTTTCCTAGCAAGTATAGAAAGCGAATATCGGGAAATTCTTTATTACACCGAAGTTAGATGGCTGAGTCGAGGAAATGTGCTGAATCGTTTTTTTGCACTTAGAGAAGAGATTTATTCTTTCATGAAACTCAGAAAGAATGAGGTTCCACAGCTTACTGATGCCAAGTTTATTTGCGACCTTGCCTTTCTGACAGATTTAACTGGTCATTTGAATGCATTAAATTTAAAACTTCAGGGCAAAAGACAAGTCATTACACAGATGTATGACAGTGTTAAATCATTCAAAGTCAAATTGTCTTTATTTCAAAGACAGCTTATTGTTGGCAACTTAGCCCATTTCTCAACTTTGAATTCCTTAGGAAAAGTCGAAAACCAATCCCTGAAAGAATATGCAGATATAATTTCAGATTTGCATCAACAATTTGTTTTACGTTTTAACGATTTTAAGGCACTTGAACCACATTTTCAGCTTTTTGCAACACCATTCGCCGTTGAGATTGAAAATATAGCAGAGGAACTGCAGATGGAATTAGTAGATCTTCAGTGTGATTCCATATTGAAGCAAAAGTATTCAGATGTTGGAATTCTAGAATTTTATCAGTTTGTTTCAAAAGAAAGGTTTCCTATGTTACTTTCTGCTGCTGCAAGGATGATAGCAATGCTTGGAAGTACGTATGTTTGCGAACAATTTTTCTCTTCCATGAAAATTATCAAATCGCCATTAAGATCTAGGCTTACTGATGAACATCTGCAAGCATCTCTAAGACTGGTTTCATCACAGGACATTAAACCTAACATTGATGCCTTGGTTGATGCTAAACGATGCCAGGTAAGTGGGCAAAACATGGATTGATTTCACAGTAACATTAATTTTAGTATTTTAATGTAAGAAAGCAGCATAATGAATGCTAAAATATTAAAATAAAATGTTTTTTAGTTTTGTTGAGTTTTTAATTAAATAAATATTAACGTCGGTGTTTCAGACTCCACATGTTCTGGAAAACAATTATTTATGTTGCGGCCCGCCTGCTCATGATACTAGTCTAATGCGGCCCGCAGGCCAGTTTGAGTTTGAGACCCCTGCTTTAAATTAAATATATAACACATCTTCTAAATTATTTTTTAAATTCGATTTAAAAGTTAACGTCATAATTGCAAGTATTTATTTAATGAAATATTGTATAATTTTCAAACAAATTTTCAGCGTTGAATAAAATATTTTCAAAATCATTTCAAACCATTCCGATATTTAAAATATATTTATTTAAAAATTAATTACTAATAAAACTTCTTTTAAAAAGCTTGTTTAATTTTTCAATTAAAAAATTTCAATTTAAAAAATTTAATTTAAAAATTATTTTAAAAGTTAATTTATAAAGTCCATTATTTATCATTTAAAATGATCCTAATAAATCATTGAAATATTTTATTCTCAACTGAAAACACTCTTCATTAAGAAATTTCTTCATATTTTCAACATTTCTTTGAAGCATTTTCCCACTTTGGTCTTGTAGCAGATATCGACGATCATGGATCTTCTGCATTATTCTGTATGGCCCTTCGTATCTTTCCATGTCTTTCGTTCTTGATTCTACTTTTACCAGAACCTCAATATTGAATGATCTTTTTGTCTGCGTTATTTCTCGTGTATCTTCTTTTTGTTAAATCTGCGTTTTACTATGTTGTTCTCGAGCTATTTTTCTTCCAAATATTACTTCTGCGGGACTTCGCCCAATTGATTTTTGAAATGTTGCATTCATGGTAAATTCAATCTCTGGTATGATCTCTGCCCAATCTATTCTACTTTTTTTCTTTTAATGATGCATTTATATAGTGTCTTATTGTCCTGAATTGACGTTCTATCACACCATTTGTATTATGGTGGTATGGACTTGAAAAGCCTAGTGTAATTCCCATTGATTTTGTAAAATCTTTCATCGTTTTAGATTCAAACACTTTTCCACAATCTGTGTGAATTTCCTTTGGTGCTCTAAATCTAAGAATCCATTTTTGTAGTATTGTTTCCTTCACCGTTTCCTCATCCTGTTTAGCGACAGCAGTCAATATTTACAACATTTTCATAATATTAAAACAACATTAATTGTTTAATATTACATTATTCCTACATCCCCACCAGATTCATCTGAATCTTTAACAACTCTTTTTCTAATATCGCCCACGTGTCGCGGCATATCGTATCCATTACATCTGACTAAAAATTTTGTATTTGATAATGGTTTAATGATATGTCCATCTTTCCATCTTTCTGTGCATTTTTGATTCAAATTCGGTTTTATCCATACTGGGTCACCAGCAGAATATTTTGCTTCGATTATTATCTCTTTTTTATTGTAGCTTGGCAGATTCAGCTTTGGATTATATCTAAATATGACTCTAGATGGACAAATATTATTGTTGTTTGGCGTATTGTTGAACCAGTACACAGCTTCTGCGATTGTTCCTGAGGACCTAGCTGCTAGCGATTTGATTGTCCGATGGCTGCGTTCAATGATCCCGTTTCCCCCTGGACGGTTCACTGTTCTAAATACCAACTCAACATTCCATTTATCTGCTAATTCTTGAAATTTTCTAGATTTAAAAGATAAGTAATTATCTAATAATATTTCACTTGGAGCTCCTCTTTCATATAGCACTTCATTTAAAGCATTACATATCTCTTCTACATTTTCATTCTTAATTTTCTTCCAGATTGCATATCTCGATGGTCCACAATCAATAATTGTTAAATATTTATCTTTAGCAAATTTAGCTACATCAATTGCTAAACGGCACCAATTTTCATCACAGCTTAGTTCACCTTTTTCCCACGTTACTGACGCTGGGTTAATTGATAGGCATTGATTACAACTTGCAATTATTTCTGAGATCTCATTATCCACATTTAGTAGCCCCGCTTCAGATGCTAAGAATCGCATACGATTTTTCCCTACATGGCAGTTCTTGTGAATCTCTAATAACACATCTTTCGAGCTTTTTTGATTGCCTAGAGCTGCGACTTCTTTTTTAATAATCATCCAGTTGGCTGGTACTCTCGTTAATACATCAGCCTTGTTATTTTCTGTAGATACAAACTCAATATCCATTTTAAGTTCATACTCAATCGCTAGGTCTTTTAAAAGCTCCAGCCTTCGTCGTATTAATAACTCTGAATTTGCTTTTGTATGTATTTTTCTGTCGCTTGATAATATGCTGTTAACCCAACACACAACTGATTTACTATCGGATTTAATTTTGATGTACTTTAGATTCCATTTAATACATAAATTAATACCCTTCACAATCGCTTCTAATTCCACCAAATTAATGTGTCTTGAATCATCAGGTTTTCGCAACCAACACGCATCTTCAACCACTGAACCTTCCATTTCTAATACAATTCCAATGGCGATCGAACTTGCATCGCACCAAATTATGCCTGTCTGATTGCTGGGAACACTCCAAATACCTGACGATGGATCTCTTTCATTCACTTTTTCTAATAACCATTTTACTTTGTCAACGATATGATTTTCTATTGAATCATCCCAATTTCCACTGGATAGCCTCTTGATATATGAGCAAGCTGGCCGCAACCACCCAGACACAGGATAAATTCCAATTAACTGGCCACATAACGAATACAGCTCTCTTCTTGAAAGCCCTTCATTTAATTCATTTATCCGAATATCGTTCGATCTTTTCCAATGTAGTTCATTATTCTTTCGAAATACATCAATACCTAATACTCTTACACTAAGAGTATCCTTGACCTTTTCTTCTTCTTTACATATCAAACCAAATTTACGCATTTCTGCACTTACTTTACTTGCTTTAACTTTAGATTCATCTACGAATATATCGTCTATGTATGAACTTGTGCTATTCTTGATTGATTCATTGTTGTTCAATACTTTATTCACAATCTCTGTCATTATTGTTGGCGCAATATTCAATCCAAATCCCATTCTCGTAAGCGCATATCTCTTCCCATTAACCATACAAGATTGATATCGCCACATGCTTTTATCCACGTGTATTTGCATATATGCATCAGATAAATCTAACATTGCAAATTCTTTACTTAAACATCTCCATGATCGTAATTTTTCAGAACAGATATCTGCATTCCCACTATATACATCAATATATTTATTGATACTCCTAAAGTCAAATACTGGACGCACTTTCGCCTTATTTAACTGAATTATACCATAAATAGGTACTGATCCGATCGGTTTGCCCATTGTTTTCTCGTCGTAATCAACTAGATAGCTGTTAGATATCCAAGAATTCAAGATACGCATCGTCTCCTGATCCTTACTACAGTTATCATAAAAGTTTGAATTTCTATTAGGTAGAAATTTCGGCGGCTCTGACTTCCAATCCCATTTAACAATCCATTTCTCGTTTTCAAATCTCGCAGAAAAAATTTTCTTTCAATATTTCTGATATACTACTACTAGAGCACGCTACGTGACAAGGTTCTTCTTCGCAACCGAATATGGCTTCTTTATTCAATCGAACTCCACCAAACCTATTAATAGCATTCACTCCTAAAATTACATCATAATTGGATACTAGTTTCGGGTATATTAAACAATCAATATTAAATAACTTATCTCCAACCCATATATCAACTTTACTTCGCTCAGCATATATGATTGAACCATCAAGCATCGCTACCGCAGTCATAGATTTTCGTGGATTTCCTTTTACTATAGTGGTAGTGCTGCCCGAATCAACTAAACATGCTTTTACATCTGATGTTGCGTCTTTCTGGACAGTATCTTACCACATGATTAGCACTATTGCATTTTCGAATGGCTTGTCTTCCACTATCTGATCTTGGTACTACTACTACAACCGTTTCATTGTCATAAATTTGATGACTTGCGATTTTCTTTGCTTAAGCGACCAACTCATTCATTGCTGACGCTGTTGACATCTTTAGTTGATTTGACAAATCACTTGATAAGCTATTTACAAAAAATCGGATTATTAGATCACCTGAACATTCCAACAGTGACCTTAATTCATTTACATGGACATCCAAGTTATCACCCATTAATAACTTTTTCTGTAAAAGTTTCGTAAAAGCTTCTTGCTTGCTCATACCGAAGGTTTTCAATAATTCCTTCTTCAGCATACCAAACTCCATTGTCGTGTTGCTTTTCTTTAACTATTTGAAAACTGCATAAGATTGCCCTTCAAGTAAAAATGGCATTACATTCATGACATTTTTCACATTCTTGGCTTCCAAAATAATTTCGAGTTTGTCGAACCATTCTTCCACATCTGTATTTTTGCCATCGAATTTTCCAACATTTTCAATTATGATCTTGTTGATTTCCATTGCCCGGATAGCTTCTAAGACAAAACGTTTTTCAAATTCAATATTTACAACATTTTCATAATATTAAAACAACATTAATTGTTTAATATTACATTATTCCTACAGATATATCTGCTAAATTGATCAATCATTGCGACTATATATCTTTTTTTCTGAATGTGCCTACCCCATTTCGTCACAATTTCAAGATGCGGGTCTAGAATTCAGTTCTAGCCCAACATCTTTATAAATTGGTTTAATCTGCAATTGAAAATGGTTGTAATAATTTATAACTTTGATGAAACCACTTATTATTTTGAATTAATTTGCTTAAATATTTTATTATAGTTTTATTATAGTTTTATTATTATATATATTTTATTAATTTTATAGTATTTTTTCATAGTAAATAACGCTTCGAATAAGTTTAAATATGTATAATGATATAAGAAAATATCTCTACAGAATTTTAATTTAATTTTAACTTAGCCATTTAAAATGACCTTGGCAAGATTGTTGTTTAAATCCACCAAATAAATTATATTAAAAAATTAATCAAATGCTAAGATTTAGTAATTTTATATTGAAAACAGATAATTTTAGAAAATCTTTAAATTCATTTCAACTAAAGTTTCGTTTTAATTCGAACTTAATAACACAAATTTCAGAAGCTGTAGAGTTGCATGAAAATTCATATGAGAAGTTGATTGAAGTTAGTAACTCAGACGTAGGAAATCAAATTCTTTGGGATGAATTGGCAAAGAATCGAATAGATTGGTATGAAAAATTTACCAAAGTGTCAGAAATTGACTTTCAAAATGGAATAAATCGTTGGTTTATTAATGGTAAACTGAATGCGTCAGGTTTATTCGATTTCAAATATATCAATAGGTTTTAATTTACTCGTTCTTTAGTAAATTGTCTTGACAGACATGCTATAACCTACCCAGACCGAGTTGCTGTTATATGGGAAAAGGATGAGCCAGGAAATGAAGAGTTTGTGACTTATAAGTAATTTTTCCTATGTATTTCATTATAATGCTGTAACTCTTTGTGAGAATGTATGAGTTTTCATAATCGGTTTTCGAGTCTCTATTTTAAAGGAAATGTAGTGAGAGACAAGCATTAAATTGAGTTCTGTTTATTATTGGAGAATTTTTCATCCATTACAACCTTTTCGAGGGATATAGAACCTTTGATATGGCAGTTGGAATTGAGAAAGCTTGAAAATAGAAAATTAGAGAAGAATTTTTGAGTTCATGGCCATGAAGCTGGGAAAATGGGGAGCCGGTATTTCAATTTCTCTGAAGTGGAAATAAGTGACAACATTCGAAATGGGGGTCAAAATATAATTGTATTACCTGAGTTCCTCACTTAATTGAGGGTAAATTGATTAATCAATAATTATATTTTTGATGGGGCAAAATATTCTAGTGGGTCTGACTATAGTCCGAAAACCAAAAAAATTGCACTTTGCACTTAAAAATCAATAATTTCACTTTAAAAATTCAACAGTTGCACTTAAAAATCAATAATTTCACTTTAAAAATTCACAAATTGCACTTAAAAATCAATAATTTCACTTTAAAAATTCAACAATTGCGCTTAAAAATCAATAATTTCACTTTAAAAATTCAACAATTGCACTTAAATATCAATAATTTCACTTTAAAAATTCAACAATTGCACTTAAAAATTAATAAATTATTGATAACTTGTTGCTCAACCGCGCGGAAACTCATTTCGCGAGATCGAAACACTGGTGCTATTTTCTCGTGTGGCATATGCGCGATAACTGAGAATGGTCCATGGGACTCAATATAAAAAATATAATTTTTTTTTCTTCGGAAAAGTGCAAGTTTTCGAGTTATTGTTAATTCGGACAAAGACGACGTCATTCTATAAAGAAAGAGGATAACGTAATTAGCAAAATCTGGGTGGACAAAGGGAATTCAGAATTTCCTCTCCACATGATTCTTACATTTTCCCTCAGAATTTCTCATCGAGTCTCTAAAGGAAAATAAAATTTCAACTTTGTCGAATTTGTACGTAAGACAATAGCACCTTTGACAAAGCATAGAAACTTATTTATTGATAATTTAAAAATACAAATCGTAAATAAACATAACTTTTATAAACAGACGCCACATGTTAATTTATTAATAATAGATTTGAAATTGTTAGTTTCAATGACTTCAAATATCGTCAGTAAATTGAAATTATTTTAAAGTACATAATGACAATAACAAACATTTTCTTGTTTATTATTATTGTATTCATTAATTTACTCACAACTCTTTATGGACTAGTGGGACGACGATTTAACATAGATTTTTATCATTTCAATTGTTAATAAGATATTTAATGAAAACCAAAATCAGTTATTTACATGCATAGTTCATTGAAGCGGAAAAGTAATTGATTCATAATTTATTCTTTACATCAGAATGGTTTGGACCAATTATAATTTGGAATCAAAATACAACATCATAGGGTTAATTGAGGTCATCCTATGCACTGGGATACAAATAATTGCGATTCAATCTACTCATTAATTTTATCAACTACATTTATCCATGCGATTACCTATTTGATTTTATACGTAGAGTTTCCTATTGGCTAGTTAATTCTACCAATAAGAGAAGTTTGCCTTATGACGCATCAAGAAGTCAGTCGCGTGAATGACACGTGATAAGAAATTCAATCAAGCATGTATTTTCATTGAATGGTTTTGATTATACAATCAAGTCGTTTCGATCCTGAAAATTTTTCAATTTATCCAAGATTGTGTGAAATCTTTTTTCATTAATATCTCTGAAATGACAATATTTCCTGGCATCTGGAATTCATAAATCTCCAATTCATTCAAATTTTCCATTATCTTTTTTTCGGATTAGATTAAAATTTTTAAAATCATTTTTACTGACATTGTCAATTAATTTCTCTTTCTGGTAAAACATCTTTTATAAGAAAAGTATAAGACAAGTATATATTCTCCATCAGTGATTAGGTTTTAATTTCTTTGATAATAATTCAGAAACTGAGTAACTCGGTTGACCGATATTCAATGCATTGCCTTTTTGAAGAGTTTTTCCCCTCATATATTCGATCTTATATAATCTTATTTCACCTGTAAATCCACGAAAATTCTCGTGCTGCTTTTCATAGTGTCTTTTAACATTAGATCCTTTGATATTTTTCATTAGTTTTCTACAAATTATAAATTAAATTTCCAAAAATTTCCAAAAGATGAATTTTCCCATTTGGCTATAGATTTCAGATTTTCGTCGCATAACTTCTTACGATTTATTTTTTCTAAATTGAGAATCAAATTTGTACAAAATAAATAAATTTCCAGTTTAATAATACATTAATTTTTTCAATTTTCCAATCACAATGATTTCAGTTTATTACAAAAATGACATTTGGACACTGGCTAATGCGCTGGGGCGGAATATTTTCGTACCTTGTTGTTTACAAAAAATTATTGCCTGTTTTTAGCTTCATTTAAAATTTAAAATATTATATTTGTTAATGTGAATATAATGAATATCATTTTTATTAACCCTTATTGCACGCTATCTTTGTATAAATGATTTACACTAGATTGTAGTTTTCAGTAAATATGCGGCTAAAATATAAAAACAAGAAATGAGTTATTTTATGTAGGTGCATTACAAGTGTATGAATTATTTATAAGTTTTCTATCTATGATATTTTTTGAAGCAATATCCAACATGAAGGAATGGTTTTCTGTTGCACGTTTCACAAAAGTATACTGTTGTCTTTCATCCTCCAGACAACTTACGATTAGAACATACTAAGCATTCATTGCGTTTTCCTTTCGCATCACGTTTCAAGACATGCAGTTTTCTTCATAGTTCCAGTTAAATAGCATTTCATTATATATATATATATATATCACCAATTTCACCACTGATTTTTTTTTCCATTGAATTTATTAAAAAGGAGCTTGAAGACTATAAATCAGTAATATATCGAGTAAATTTAGTAGGGCTGTAACGGCATGACACCTTCATCGATACATTACTTTTCGGGGAAACTAAATTTTGTTTAAAATTTTAAGTCAATAAAATCTAGAAAGTTTTTGATTTTCGAAAATATGTTATTTAATGTAAATGTAGCATCCAAGAAATTTGCAAAAATCGCTTTCTCTTAAAGATCTTAAAGAAAAATCATCAAAATTAAAAACTGAATTGTCAATTCCAAAAATACATTTTTCCATAAAATTTCGTAGATATCAGTAATAAATTTATTGTTTAAGATCTTCGATAATCCAATAGATGTCGTTTATATAAGGCGAAATGTAGTTTTGATATAAAAGAAGTTTGAAATAATAATTGCATGGTGACAAATGAATATTCTCATTTAAATGTTGTAATATGTAAACACAAAAACTACATAAATTATGAAAATATAAAAAATATTCTAAATCTAGAACTAAAAAATACAAATTTGATAAATATGCTAAGTTTGTTGAGCCGAAAATAGCATATGGCCTTTAGAGCTATGGTGGCCGCAGTACATTGTGAAAAGAACCACATGCGGCTCATAAATCGCGGGTTAAGCATGCCTGATGTTGAATATGATCTTTCGCAACGGTGATTCGATCATAAGAAAACTAAATACTTTTAAGTGTATTTTTGAAAGATTTGAGACGAAATTCAGTGAAGTTTTTGTATAAAAGTGCCATTTAATAATCTATTTTATTGTAAATTCGTGAACTCTAATTGTGTACCAGCTATCTCATTATAACATTGAAATTTTATAAATTATAAAAATTGCATTATGCCATAATTTTTTTTTGATATTGTATATGGAGACTGGGGAAATACATTGGGAAAAAGCCACCATTTGCTGAGCCTTATTTGAAATAGTTACTTATTCATTATTAACATTTACAGTAACGAAAAAAATGCAAAAATATACAAGCCAAAACAAATAATAATGACTGACTTTCCAAAAAGTTGGCTGTAAGATAAGTGCTGCCTTCTTGTATATATAACATTTCCAAATTCAATCTACTATAAGCAGAAAAATGTGTACACTGCCAGATACATACACATATATTGGTTATTGGTATGAAATCAGAATAATGGGACAAATGCGATATAGATCGATGATTAATTCTGACTACTCGCCCCTGGACCACGTGGCCATCCTAGCTACCATATGAGACAATGCATAATAATAATAAAATACGTATTAAGATCAAATAGTACTATTGAATTCTTAGTGGGAAGTATGATGGCAGTCCAATGAATAAATATATTAGATAATCATTCCAGACTTTTGCAACCGCCTATATTTCCAAAGACCTTTATACATAACCCTAAAAATATATTTGTTTTGATCTATTATGGCTAACTGAATATTTACCACAGATTTATATTTCTGATTTCAGAGAGTTGTTGGAACTTACTTGCCAGATTTCTAATCTTTTAAAAGAACAAAAAGTCAAGAAGCACGATGTAGTTATTTTGTATATGCCAACCTCTCCCATGTTAATAGCTTCGATGCTTGCATGTGTACGAATTGGAGCGGCTCACAGCGTTATTTTTAGTGGTTTCAGCCCGAGCGCAATAGCCTCTAGAATTATGAACAGTATGCTTTAGAGTTTTTTTCACAATTCTCAATAATTATAATCAATATACTTTTTGATTTGTTAGCATTTTTCTATTTATAGGTCCAATAAAAGTACAACAAAATGTCGTTTAAAAAAATGTTTGAAATAATAGAAATTTTATTCAAATAAATAATAGAAAAGTATCGTTATAAAATTGCTTAAGACTTTCTCGGACATTGATTACATTAAAAATTTCTATTCACACTGGCATGACTTAAATATTGAAATTTTATATTGAAATAAATCTTACACCAAACTCCACTGAGATATACTCTTTATAATGCAAATTGGTGCGTAAATTATTATAATTTGTTTTCATAAATTACTAAATTTCAGTAATTAAATTTTTCTACATTTTCAGAAAGTTATTAATTTTATTTGTGGAAATATTTCAATTTAAAGTAAATTAGATCAATTATTTATTTAAAAAACAAATTAATCTTCATAAATATGTATTATTTTAAACATTTAGATACGAATATGGACAAAATGGAAATAGTAATCACCATTTTCCATTGTAAATTTCTAGAATTCTTTAATAATATTACATTAAAAATTATAAATAAAATTTACAATTGATCGTTTCTTGCTGCGTTATTAGGCATTATAGAAGGTCTAGCAATATCTGAAATCATACGGAAATAACAATTTGATTATAACTTATAAATAAATCTTACAATATCATCTTTTCACCATCACGATATGGAAGGGTTTTGACTGAAATTTCTGAAATGCTAAGGAAATATTAGATTAATTTTAACTTTGAAATAAATTTTGAAAAATACATAACTTTGAAATTAAATCTCCTTATTTTCACGAAAACTCAATTTTTTCGCCATCATTTTAGCTAAAAATTGTCTAAAATAAAGCTGTTATGTAAGTGTATCTCATTGCCTCATAAATGCATATTGTAAGTTTGCATGCATTGATAGTATGGGTTTTGTTTGTGTGCAGATTTTTAATTTTTCTATCACTTTTTCAATTGCTATAGTGTAGTGTATCTGATTGCACTTTCAAGGAACAACATCAAAATGAGTAGGTATGTTTCTATATTATAACGTTATTAAATTTTTTCTTATATGATAGAAAGTATCTCAGTGAAGTTTGATGTACCAAATGGTTTATGTTCCTATAAATCGCACTGCCATTCAAAAACTACCTATAATATAAAAAATAATCAAAAAATTTTGTAAGAAACATAAACATACCTGTGCGTAGTAGCAGTTACACCTGCTAATTTTTTAATGGTCTCAAGAAAAGTAAACAAAATTAATGAAACATTACAAAAAAGACGCACGCAATTTATATAACAAAACAAACAAGACACAAGATCCACTTCCTGAAAAAGTTACCCATTTTTAAGAAAATTTCTTTTAAATGAACTTAAAAAAATATTTCCGAGGTTAGTATTTAAAATACGCTTTCAATTTGGGAAAACAAATAAAGGAATTAGTAGTTTTTAATTGGTTATTATTAATAATTGTTGTTAAATATTTGTTGAAAATCCATTTTCACCATATTAATATATTTGTACTAAATTTTTGATAAAAGAGGAAATTATTGAAAATTTGCTCTATAAATTTTTATATTTAATAAATTTAACTAAATATTAATATTTTTTTGAAAAAAATTTCTATTAAAGTCAGACAATAATTTATTAGCAGTAATTATTCATATTTTGAATGTAAATACTGCTAACACACTTCATAAAGGTTTTATATTTTGCATTGCGGTATATACAGCGCCGGCTCAACAATTGTGGCGCCCTGTGCACATATAAATTTTTCCGCCCCACATATTATTTCTTAAACTTTTTAATAATAAAAATACTGGGAAAAATGTATGAATATATTTATTTAAAATTTAATAGTTATTTATATTTTTATTCAATATTTAAGAGTTCATTAAATTCATTAACAATAAAACCTATAAATAAGAAAATCATAATTGAGTAATCTAATCTTCAAGAAATTTCCAAATCATAAGATATACTTACTGCTATTGCTATGTTGATTTAAAAACTAATCTTTCGAGCCTTTATAGTCAATTTACCTGTCAATTAATTCTTCTTCATTTAAATTTTTGGCAATTTTTTTATGTTCAATTGACAAAGTGGCTAGGGCATCTAATCGTTCTTGTCTCATCGTAGAGAGTATATAGGTTTTAATTAGTTTTAATTTTGAAAAACTCTTCACTGATATCGGCAAAGTTAAAAAAATTCTTAAGACTTTAAAAACATTGGCCAAAAATGATGCTAAATTATTTGAGCATATATATTCCAATATATTTGAAGGAGTGTAGCAAGATTCTTTAATATGATTTCTTAATAAATTCATCGGTACCGAATATATCTTTTTGGTCACCATCTACGAGCAAAATTTCCAAATCCATGCAATTTTTTTCGAAGGTCTTCATCACTCATTTCTGCTTTGAAATTATAAATGAAGTTAAAATGTTTATTGTGTTCCTGAATCAACGTAAACCTATCATCTGATGACACAATTGCTTGATCAAGGATGTTATTAAAATAATTATTCTTAAAATTTTGTGCTGCATCATTGATTACTTCATCTGGGTGCTCATAATCTAATTGCGTTCTTCTGCGACGATTTCTTATTTGCTCAAACTCTGGCTAAATTTCTAATTGTAGTGCAATTTTTTTGGCCTCTTCAATAACTTCATTAAACTTATTATCTGTTATGTACTTTTTTAAATAGTCAATATTATTAGAAAGTATTGTTGTAGCTTCAGAAACATTAATCTTTTCTTTCTGAAGTACTTTGCTTGTAATATTTATTTGACTTAAAATATCATACCAGACAATCAGGAAGACAAATAAATTTAAAACATTCCATTTACCCAAAATGTAAATTGCTCCAGATTTACTTTTGGCTGCTGCTTGAGTTGTCACATTCGTTGCTTCATACAAAAATGCATTAAGAGCATTTATAATTTCTTTTAATTGGAATCGAATCGGCTTTAATGCTTCAATGTGACTTGCCCATCTGGTTTTACAAAGTCCTTTTAATTACAGCCCATTTACATTTTTTAAGATATCCAATCTTTGTGTAGAGGACGAGAAAAAACGTATAGATGTTGTACAATATCGAAGAAAGTTACAGCTTCTATACAACAGCTTGCTGCATCATTGACAACTAAATTCAAAGAATTTGCGAAGCTAGGTACAAAAAACGCTCTAGAATTTAATGTTAATATTCGGCTTTGCACTCCGCTATGCTTTCCTCGCATATTGGAGCCGTTGTCATAACCTTGCTCTTTTAAATCAGATAGAGATATTTCATGTTCATTTAAAATTTATAGAAATTTCTTAAACATTCCATCTCCTGT
This sequence comes from Schmidtea polychroa, assembly GCA_959609185.1. NCBI lineage: Eukaryota > Metazoa > Platyhelminthes > Tricladida > Dugesiidae > Schmidtea > Schmidtea polychroa. The sequence continues at coordinate 36,462 of CAUHTR010000923.1, read as the reverse complement.
GCTGCTGTAAATATCTACAAATCCCAGAAAATGCTCACGGACATTAACATAATCACCATGTTTATCGGGAGACGGTAAAAATTGATACAAAACGTACGATTAATGTCATTTGTTCTGTGTGCGATATATCCCGGTGTACAGTCGACAATCAGAGAATAATATTTATTTTTTAATAGAGATATTATCTTTTCTTTAACGGATTTGCCCAAAATCTGTATAATTTCATTTTGAATATTTTTCCTAAATAGTGCTGATATATTTCTTTATTTTTTATACGTCTTGGATGTCCTTTCATTACTGGATTGAACTTTGCCAAGAACTGAATGATTTTCCGTTGTCGTCTTTGAATAATTTATCCTAATTGCCTCTAAGTGCAATGATTAATTAAAGAAAACAGTCGTTCTAAAACGCTTTCCCTATGCATTTTGTTTTCATTCATTTCTTTATGGAGAGTTGAATTTATTGTTGATCCGTGCTTTATTCGTTTAATCATATCATTCCACGTTTCCAAGCAATTAAAATGATCTGAGCTCGTTTCATGCATTTTAAATCTCCCATTAGTGTTTTTCCATTCGTTGAATCCTCGATGATTTAATGCAAAGTTATTTTTGGAGAACAAATTACAACAGAAACAGAATAAAACATCTTTCGATTTTGAATACGCTAGCCAATCACGATTGTATTTCCTCTTCATTAGGAAGTTTTCTAAAATAATTTTCAATGCAAAATTTTCTTTTATTTCCACCTTTATCAATAGATACAGGAAAATCATAGTCTATGATTCTCACTGGTCGGAGTTGAACCAGTAAATCGGTTATTGGTGCAGTATTTTCTGGCCATTTCCCAATATCGTTTGGTCCAGGTTTATTATTTTTGCTGGTAATAGTTTCACTTATTGGATTTGGATATACCTCATTTCCAATTAATATTTCAATATTACCATTTTCATTAGTTACGTTCGTGTCCATGCTCGGGCAATCAGAAGATATTCTTGATGTTTCTGCAGTGCTTAGAAATTTTCTTAAACTACCTTTTTGGTTTCTCATGGACAACTCCTTTTTTAACTTTTCGCTTACGATATTCAGCACCAGATAGTTTTTTCTCTTGTCCTTAATTAAAAAACTTTTTTCTTTTTCTACATTAAATATAATTAAAAAACTGAAAAAGTAATGACAGTTGAATTAAATATAAATTTGCACCTATCTAACGCAAATGTTGATTGATAGCAATTATGTAAAATTAAATATATTGATATTTTTATTATTATAGATATCTATCCTTATGTATATTTTTTATACAAATTCTGAAAGTCATATTAAAATTACCCAAAGTATTATTATAAATTAGAACATTTTATAATTTTTAATATTTTTTAAAATTATTTAAATACATATTTAAAAAAACGTAAAAAATTTTGGTCAATTTGCCGCCTCTTAATCATGTCACCATATCTGCATCGCTCCTAAGCCGGTGCTGGGTGTATATATGAAACAATTTAACTTAATTTAGCACCTTTTGGGACACTCCGGTAAAAATTGTGATTATGACAGACTCTTCCTTTGAAATAACTGTCCGTGAATGTGTTAATATATTTTGACAGATCAACTGCAATCATCAGACAATAAACAAATTTCAAACATAAAATGATCAAATTTATAAGTCATTCTGTAATTACATAATCATATATGCGTAATCTAATATATATAGATGAAAGTTTGTTTGTTTTCTATAGAATTCCCCTCCGTTCGATCTAGGGTGCTGACATTTTTCATGTGACCCTCATTTGACTCGGGACAGGTCATATGCTATGTTTCACCCCCAGGAGACCACCCCTAGGGTACTCTTAGTCGGATTTTTTGTCTGTCCGGTCAGCAATTTACCATATAAATAATAATTTATTATATGCTTGCTACTTGCAGTTGAAAGTAATATAATTTAGTCAAAAGTTTTCAAAGCGGAACAAAGATGGAGAATTTGAATTTTATTTGATTAGTGAACCAGTTTGCAATTGGAAAACTATTGCCAGTTATTTTTCAATTTAAATTGGAGTGCGTTTTCAATTTTACAAATTGGAATTTATTTTGAAGGCTTTTCTTATTGTGAATTAAACATGAAATTGAAACTGTTATAAAATTAATACTGGAACGTAATAACATCATTAAACAAAAAAATTAATTTACATGAATTATTATAATAAGTGTAAACTCGGGCGAAGCCGGGTACAACAGCTAGTTCAGTATACACTTGTTTTATTTATTGATACTAATCAATGATTAATTAAAAAGTCTTAGTAAGTAATTGAAGATTGTTTTGAATAGTTTTGAAGTTCCAAAGCGAAACTTCGAAATTATATATCTAAATTCATCTTTCAAGTTTCTCCTATGCTCAATAAAAGTAGCTTATTCGCTTGATTGGTAATGTTATCGAATTCGTGTATAGAAATGACAGACATATTCAATATATGTGGTAATATACTAAATATATATTTAAAAATTAAATATTAACTTTAAAAATAAATTATATCAAATTATTAATAATATTATTAATTAAATTATTTTTAAAATAGTATTTTCAAATTAAAATTTTAAATATATAATATAAAATATTAAATATTTATAAATTTAAAATAATAAATTTAGTATGTTGAGGTAAATGAAATGTACGAAGATTGAGATCTGCCCTTCTGAAAATATCAATATTTGACACTGAAAAAACTCCTTATATATATTGTGTGTTTTAATATTGTGAAAATATAGTGATTTATTTCAAATAAATTATTGGACGATTGTTATTTTATGGACGTAATAAATACAAAATTCACGGTGACGCTAATATACTCACCAGGCCCGTACCGCCGGGGGGGCCCAGGAGGGCCCGGCCCCCCCAAATAAAAAAACGGACATGAATAAAAAATTACATTCAATGTTTGATAAAAGAAAAATTGCTATCGTGCACACATGCATTGACATGGGTGTGCATGAGTTGCACATGTAGAGGTTTATGTAGTGTGGACGGGGGTAGGATGTTCCATCTATCTGCCTCACTGGAAGAGACTGGCATGTGAAGTCGTTGGCGTGGGTAGGGTGCGTGCTGTCTGTATTTCCTGCCTCACAGGCAGTAACAACGCATGGAGGCATGATTGAGTGTCAGAGCACGGAGTGTGGTCTTTATACGATGGTAGAGAGATAGGCCAATGAGAGCACATCACATGTCATTATACTCAACTCACTCCTATGGCAGAGTGACATGTTAATTGATCATATTTTGTAACATTATTTTCATCGTATTAGAACATGTCGACACAAAAGAGTATCATGAATTTCTTCCAAGTCATTCCAAAGAATTCTGTGATTTCAGTCACTTCATCCAGTGATAGTATCTCTGCTACTATGTCCTCAACTTGTGCTAGTCCTTCATCTGTACCTGCTATTTCATGTATCCGTGACAGTGCAGTGATGTCCTCATCTTCTTGTGCACCTGCTAAGACTCTGTCATCTACTAAATGTGATCTGGGTGAAGAAATGCCACGCCAGCCAACTGATGTAAATTTCCCAAAGACTTCGTTTGGTTCAAGGGAACGCTCATTTTCGTCTGTGTGGTATAATGGAAGACCATATTTGGAGTACTCTATTGAGAAAGATGCAGTCTTCTGCTTTTGCTGTAGAAAATTTTCATTGCCCGGCTCTGCTGGCGAAAGTGCTTTCAGAACAGGAGGATTCCGAAATTGGAAATCGGCTTTAGAAAAAGGAATAGGTTTTCAAAAGCATGAATCTTCTGCTGGCCACATCCATGCCATGGAACGCTGGAAAGAGAAACAGCTGAGATGTGAAAAAGGTGAGGAAGTTTGCACTTTGATTAATGAAACACAGCTGAAGAACAACCGTTATTATGTCAACGAAATCGTTGACGCTGTAAAGTTTCTTGTGACAAATGAATTAGCCTTTCATGGTGACAGTTTCAGTAGAGATGATATTGATGAGGATGATAAGCTTCCGTGTGGTCTATTTTTACGTCTCTTCGAATACACTGTTAAGAAAAATCCTGAACTGGCTCGAATCATTAAAACGATTCCCAAAATTGCCACGTACACATCACCTCGAATTCAAAATGAAATTATCGCGTTAATGGCATCAATAGTGCAAGAGTCAATTGTTAAGAAGTGCAAGTCTGCGGATGTTGAATATTTTACTCTGAAGGTGGATGGTACCAAAGATCGAACAGGGACTGAGAATGTGTCGATTGCCATAAGGTTTGTCTCAGCAGGACAACCTCAGGAGCACTTAATCTGCATTTCCCGAACAATTGCTCTCAATGCAGAGGCCTTCACAGATGTAATTTTGACAACCTTGAAAGAGGCTCAGTTGGATCCTAAAAATATAATTTCCCAATGCTATGATGGAGCCGCTGTTATGTCTGGACAGCATGGTGGGGTGCAGGTCTTGCTTCAGGAGCGTCTACAAAAAGAAATTCCGTATGTCCATTGCTTCAACCACAAGTTGCATTTGGTTGTTGTGAGTGCCAAAAACTGCGGGACTTCTTCGACATATGCAGAAACTTATACACATTTTTGTCATATCCTAAGGTTGCGGCCATATATCAAGGCGATAAATTGACACGGCTCATGGAACATCGTTGGACAGGACACTTGCAGACGACTCAGGCAATAACAACTAATTATGATACAATTGTGAATTTGCTTGAGATGTGTTCTAGTAGACATTCTCACTTTTCAATTGATATTCAATTGGAAGCTACTGGACTCTTGCATCGAGTCAATGAAGTGGAGTTTCAGTTCATTGCACACATGGTGCTCTCATTGCTGACTATCCTTGAAACAGCCAACAATAGCTTGCAGGGTCAAGCAATGGACCTTTCTTCAGCATGTGATGTTATGGATGCCGTCATAGAGCGCATTCGCAGCCTACGCAATGAAGAGGAATTCCAAGTTCTTTTTGGGAAATTCGAAGGTCAAATGGATATGGAACAGACACCAAAAAGAAGAAGAACTCAGATGAACTCAAAATTAGACAACTTCATTGTGTTCGGATATATGGGACAGCCAGAACACCAGGCCTTGCCTATCAGATGCGCATATCGCCAGATGTATTACGAAGTCGTTGATAGGACTCTGCAGGAACTAACAAAACGCTTCGGTGTCACCAACAGAAGCCTTTATAAGTGTTTGAAGACTGATCACGCAAACTTTTTGAATATTGAGGATCTAAAGACTTTAGCGACACTGTGTGGCGTGGACCTAAGCGAAACCCAACATGAATTTGAAACTGCAAAGGTTTTCCTATTGAAGAGAGCCAGTACTGTGACAAACGTTCATCAGTTAGTGCAAGAACTGTACTCGTACCGAGATGCTTTTCCATCTGTCTATCGTCTTGCAGCTTCTGCACTGACAATCGGTGCTTCAACTGCCACATGTGAGGCGACTTTCAGTACTTTATCTCGTGTCTTAACTCCCTTTCGTACGTCGATGAGCCATTCTCGTAAAGCCAACCTTGTATTGCTCTCATTTGAAAGTGACATCAGTAATAACATCAAATCTGATGAGTTTCTTCGGCGGTTTCATGAAATGAAAAATCGTCGACTGCAGCTATTTTGAGTCATGTCGATATCTCACACACGTAATTTCTTTTTTCTGGATCTAGTTCCTGTGTAATTTCTATTGCACTCACCTTTAGTTTTCAAATCTGTGTGACTGTGTGTTCTGTCTTTGTATGTCCAATTGTCCGTCGTTCAAATACATGCAGCTATTTGTTTTTTGTGTTTGTTCCTAAAAAATGTGCGAAAATCATTTCCTATATACTAGTATATGCAATAATGTAGCAAAATAATGCTCAGGCAAAATGTCGATTTTGCTTTCCTTTTTTTTAAATTGAACATTTCGGAGTGCAAAGTGTGAGTAGTGACTAGTCTGTTTTCATAAAATACTTAGTTTACACGAGAATTACTGGCCCCTTTAATGAGAGTCTGGGCCCCCCCGTCAAAAGGTGTCACGGTACGGGGCTGCTTCTAGGTAAAAATTATACTCTACGATATGAGTTCTACTTTATGATTTACTTAAGGGTTTTGCAGTCTACATATTAATCATGATGTATGAGCATAATTCGACCTTTAAGGAGTTTATAATTAATTTTTCGTCTCACGCTTGTCGAACTTCTCTATGAGCATTATTACGATTAATTCCGAGAAAGATATTTATGCTGATATGAAAAATTTATTCCTCAACGAGGTTCGACAAACGTGTAGATATAGTTGAGTTCCTAACGATGTCCAACCGACCGCATTACTGAATTGTAAAATGATGTTTAGTTTAGGTCTGAGTTCTACTCAATTATGACCTTAGTGTAAAACTATTGTATCAGATTTTTAATGTTGAGTTTAATTATGTTCTGCATTCAACTCGGGAAGAATGCTTGCTTACACGGCCCCACTGTGACCGCTACAACAAGCCCTACTGTAGTGTTGAGTCGAAACATCACTGTCGACCGATAAATAAAGTATATGGAGCCATAGCGGAGGGGTTTTATCGACACAACTCCATGGTAGAACCATGAAGTGGCCGACCACCGATGACCGAACAAAAAAAAATATATAAGAGATATTGCATGTCTGCATGTGAAATCGTTACTTGAAAATTAACATCAAATGCAGGACTAATCAGAGACGCACTAAGACGCCGCTGATTAGTCGTATAAAAAAATATAATAAAAACAAATTAGGTCTTGAGAATGTTAAAATCGATTTACATTAAAATAATTACATGTAAAACATACGATATCAAAACGCAAACCCAATAGTATTACATATTTTTTATTAAACTCAGATATTTTTAAGATATTTTCTTCACATTTTATGTGTAAATAATGTTTATAAATTTTCTTCTCTAGCTTGTCAACACCTTAACGAAAAAGATGGCTGTTGTCAGTCAAAGTATTAGGAACTTTTGTACATCTTTATAAAAAGAGTTATTTTGGAATTTTAGAGATTAATTGAACGAATTTTAATGTTTATTTTCAGCAAAAGCAAAAGTGATAATTACAACCGATGAATCAGTCAGAGGTGGCAAGGTGATTAATATGAAAAAGAACATTGATAATGCAATCAAAATATGTCCTCCAAATACAATAGATTCTGTGCTCGTGCAGAGAAGAACTAATAATCCTTCAGTATCAATGGGGAAAATTGATATTTCTATGGAAAAAGTAGTTTTATATTATAATATTTAACTTTATGAATGTAAAAGAACTTGCCATTGATGCCAAATATGTGCAAACCTGAAATAATGGATTCTGAAGATATGCTTTATATTCTATATACATCAGGCAGTTCCGGACCACCAAAAGGTATTGTTCATAATACTGCTGGGTATTTACTATTCGCTGGTTTCACTTTTGAACAAGTAAATTTGTTTTTATAAATATAAAGAATTTTATTGTGGTTTATGACAATTTCTAGAATTTTAATAGAAACTGATGGCAAAATTATTTCTTGATTGCAGCATAAACGAAATGTTAAACAAATAAATAAGAAGTGCATTTACAGCAAATTCTTATCTTACAATTTAGTTGTTTAATATTATTATTATTATTATTATTATTATTATTATTATTATTATTATTATTATTATTATTATTATTATTATTATTATTATTATTTATCTAATCGTATATATTGCTAATTTTGTTATCTGATTCAAGATGTCTAAACAATTAATTAAATAATAGCTAATTTGACAATATAATTGTGAAGCACGTTTTAAAGTTTGTTTCAGAATGAAATTTCTAGTTGATCTCAATTCAGAACCATAATAAAATTATTATATAAATCTATCAGTATGAGTTGATATTAATATTAATAATAATAATAATAATAATAATAATAATAATAATAATAATAATAATAATAATAATATAAGAACTATCTTTTCCAATTTCATCACTGATTTAATTTTCCATTGAATTTATTAAAAGAGCTTGAAGACTATAAATCAGTAAATATATATATATATATATATATATATATATATATATATATATATATATATATATATATATATATATATATATATATATATATATATATATATATATATATATATATATGATTTATAGTCTTCAAGCTCTTTTTAATAAATAATATTAATAATAATAATAGAAAATAGAGTATTATAATAAACAAGAACCGATGAGAAACTCGATAATTTTCATTCGAGCTAGAATTATATGAATAATATTAAGATTTCCATATAATTAGGTTTTTGATTTCAAACCCGGCAAAGATTTATTTGGCTGTGTTGCAGACATCGGATGGGTCACTGGTCATAGCTACATTGTTTATGGGCCACTTTTTAATGGAGGGACAACATTCACATTTGAAAGCACTCCAACCTATCCAAATCCAGGTTAATTTTAAAATACACTTTTAAATTATCTTCTGTAATTTAACTTCCATTTATCAACTTTGTATGATATTTTAGAACAAGTACTATTGGTCCCTAATAATATTAATATTTAAATTCAAATTTAATTCTCCAAGAAAAATTCTGTTTCAAGTGTCATTTAATTTTCACAACCGCGACCCAAAAGTTCGTTTAATACAACTAGGATTTTAAAGATATCCTTTTACAGAATAAAACAATGTAAATGATAAATATGACAAATATTTCCCCCCTTTTGACTCCTTTGATCATTCTCAAAGCATATAATTTAACAATTGAGTTTAATATTGTATTTTTAATTATTTCATTTGACTGAAGGCCATTGAAGAGAGATTTGTCGAGAAGTAATTTGAGATTATTACCCTTTTTTGAAATCCTGATTTTTCCTCTGCTAACGTTTGATTCTACATCTTGTGTAAATCTAGATATTTTCAAATATTCTTTTTGCCAGCAAAGTTCTACTTCACAGTTCAAGACAGTATTCTCTAAATAATAGATAAATACTAGCTCCTTATCCCATGAGGAATTATAGACTCATAATTTTGTTTTAATCTATTTCCTTTTTTTAACTTAATTTTGACACAATTTATGTTTGTATATTCATGATGCAATAATTACATAATATTTTTTTTTAATTGGTGGTTTTATTGAAATGAAAATTAAACGTTGTCTGAATCAAGAAGTCACTGCTTTGAAGTATTTATTTAAATGATGATACTCATAACTTTGAATTTCAAGCTGAAGATTATTATTTTATGTATGAAGATTTGTATATGAAATTAAAAATTTAAAATCGAATAATGATAATTATTTTGGTCAAGTCAGAATGGGGAATTCAAGCGGTGCAATTTTAATGTCGACAACCTCCAATACTGAAATAAAATGACAATTTCCTCACAACTTATATATTGATATTTCTCCTGTGACATCTGTTGGGGTTCTTTTAAAGTGGCTCAAAATAAGTTTGATTGTGGAAATCGATAAAATGCCAAAACCTATAAAAATTCAAAATTAATTAAAAATTTTCGGAAAAAATTCAAAATAGCGTGATGTGGAAAGTTAACATGTACGTAAACGTTGAGACGAACACATATAAAATAATATGAAACCAATGGGTCACCCATTATAGGTGGTCTCCAGAAAAGGATATTCAATAAAAAAATTTCTTTTTAGCCATATGGGAAACCCGAGCGGTAAACAAGAAAATAATTAAATTAGGCTTCCTTTCAAAATCTATAAAGTTGATTTGTTTTAAATTTGCGAAACGAGGTTTTTGAGCAAAGATAAATTTTGGTTTATTTCTAATTCAGAGTAAGGAGATTAGACGTCTCAATTCAAATTTGTAAGAAGTGAAAATTCATAGTCAAATCTAATAAAAGCGGTCTTCTTTAGGGTTACCTGTATTCTTTTTTAATAGAAGTGTGGAAAGCGAAAGGAGTGTAAAATAGAGAAAATTATATCGAAACTTATTGACATTTAATAATTGAGAAAAAGAGCACGAGGAATCAGAGTCATTACCCACTTTAACAATAAAAACCCATCACATCTATAAAAACGGTTTTCACAAAATACTTTTCCAAATAATTTGATTGGTCTTTTATATTTTTGTTTGTTAAGGCCGATATTGGGAAATGGTTGAGCGGTTGAAAATGTCGCATATTTATTTGGCTCCCACGGCACTAAGACTGTTGATTCAGCATGGAGAAGAATGGGTCAGAAAATATGATAGATCTTCACTAAGAGTTTTAGGATGCGGTAAATTCTATTTGTTTAAATCTACTGATATTCGCTTATTAACTTTAGTTTTGCTCGATTTTATTAGTAATATTAAATTAGAAGGATTATTAAACTATCCAAGTTTCATTCACTATTTTGTTTATCTTCGTTTAATTTTCAACTATAAATTACTGTGTTAAATAGGAAACATTGACGTATAATGGTGTATGGAGTAGTGAAGATGGAGTAGTGATATCATACTAATCAGAATATGCAATTGTAATTTAAAATAAATATTATACATTTCAACAGCGCATACTATCACTCGTGTAACAAGTGCTTTCGCACTGGACCTCCTATTTTTGAGGGGCCTCCAAATATTAAAAACATATTAAAATAATCAAAATCGTTACTGAAAACAGATGAACAGATTCAAACATGTAGAAAGAGTTGAATAATTTCACCGGTGATGAATTTTCATTAATTTTCATTAAAAGTGTCAGATTCAGAGAATGTCAGATAAACAAACTTTAGAAAAAATTGAAAAATAAAATTTTTATTTTAAAATAAAATATTAAAAATTATTTTCATCAAGTTATTATTTGGCAAATTAAAATATTTTAAATATTTATATTTTGCGAAGTCAGTCAACTAGAAAAATTTAATGAAATAAAGGCTCAATCAAAAAGATCAGCTAAATTTCATATTTCAGTGAACTAGACTTATGTAGGTGGATAATGTTCAACTAAAAAAACAGCCGGACAATCTTACTTATTTATTAAAATTATATTCTTCTAAATTATTCCGCTAAAGATCCTAAAATTTATAATAATATTAATAAATCTTCGAAATTATAAAGGATTATCTAATAATCGAAAGATTTTTCATTTAATACATATTTTTAGCTAAACTCTTATCTTATCATTTACTTGTTTAATTTATGATGCTATCAAGAAACCATAATTTCATAAAATTATTATTAATAATAATAATAATAATATTATAAACATTACAAGCTTTGTGATACCCAGTGCAAATCCCAATAGTAGACTAGTTTCGAGTTTTTGGGTCTCATCAGTATGCAAGAGACGCGAAGATTTCTCTTCGCGCCAGGTAAGTATACAATATTGCTGATTCAACTCTATTGCATACTTTACCTGCTACACTGGAAATCACATCACTTGCAAATTCGCTAAATCACAGAAAAAAATATATCATATTCGCCTCTGGAGACACCGTCATACACAGAAACTGTTTACAAGTGCATCCATAAACCTTTAGCATTTTTAACTTGTAATGGATTAAAATATTTTTTTACGGATGTCTAGCAATAAAATAAGATAAACATTACAAGCTTTGTGATACCCAGTGCAAATCCCAATAGTAGACTAGTTTCGAGCTTTTGGCTCTCTACAGTACTATGCAGGAGATGATTTTTATTATTTATTACCCAAGCCATTGATGAATATTTAATCCAAAGTATAGTACCCTTCCTAAGAATATTAAATTCAAGAGATAAGAAACTTACTGAAATGATCAAGAAAGAGTTAACTGAATCAAGAGGATCAGGCACTAGTTTCGGATTTGGATTAAAATGGATGAATGGAGAGTGCAAAATATCAGAGTAAAGATAACAATAACGATAATATAAGCCTTATTGTTATATAATATATAATATAAGCCTCATTTAATTGTTTAACATTTACTTAATGCTGCTACCAAGAAATCATCACTTTATATTATTATTATTATTATTATTATTATTATTATTATTATTATTATTATTATTATTATTATTATTATTATTATTATTATTATTATTATTATTATTATTATTATTATAGTCCTCCTAGCTTACAGTCAGCATATAGGAAATCATTATTTATGTTCTGTCATTTATCTCGTATCATATTTTTAATCAGTCTTTTTATTTTTTGATCATATCCCAATTGTTTTTCTCGATTCTGTTACGCTCAGTATCTAGTATCATATGTTTAAAACACAATTTCTGAAGCAATACATAAATCTTGAATGAAAAAAGATTTTATATGCATTTAATTTTTGGAAGGATGTAGTCTTGATTATTAATCTTGTGTCTTCTAGTGCTTGATTTAGCTTTTGGTCAATGTCATGTCTGCCTTTCATACCTATATCAATTCCTAAATATCGGTAAATGTTATCATCGTTAATAATAGGTATATAATTCATTATATAACTTGATTTTATTTACTTTTTTCACTCTGAAGCAGGTGATAGTATCCGCATTTAAATGGTTTAATTTAATGTTTATTTAATGTTTAACATTACTATTGTGAAGTTGTTCGATTTCGTACGTGACGAACTTTATATTTCGCTTTTCCATTATTTTATTTTTACTAAAGTGTCGTTTTTTCTACGATGGTGTACTCTAAAAATAAAAATAGTTCTGAAACCAAATAAACAAATTTGGTAGGTGGAATTCAAAGATTAATTACTGTAATTATAACACTGGTACTGTGGTGTTTGGATTAGAGAATATCTACAAAGATTTCATATATAAAGTCACATGAAATAAGCAGTGCCAGAAAATTTGTGAATATCATAAAAACATAGATATATTTACTGATTCATAGTCAAGCTTTTTAATAAAAACAATGTCAATTTAAAAGAAATCAGTGGTGAAATTTGAAAAAAGTTCTTATAATAAATATTTTTATTTACTGATCATATTTATATTACTAATATAATTTTAATTGATATAACGCTTTATGAACTTTGCTCCTGATCATAAATAATTTAATTTTATAAAACAGTCCCTGAGACCTAACAGTTATCTCAGTAAGCATTCTAAGTTTAACAGTAATCAGCACTTAAAAAATTTTAGATCTAAATATTTTTCTACTATTCATTTATGGGTTTCATTTTTTGACAAAACACTTTATCATTAAATCAAGATTGGGTTCTAGTAAATGCAATAAATTTAACCTTCAAGTTGATGCACTATCACAAAACTCATGATAAATTTAGTAGTTTCTGTAAGATTTAGAATTTTTTTTTTGTTTTCAAAATAATATTGTGATTATTTCTGTTAGGGTTGTCGGTGGAACTTGAAATTTAACAATTATTGATTTCACATTCCAAGCGTGCCTTAGTTGACAAAAATAATGAATCCCAGACAATATAAACTTTATTGATCAGCACAATTGATTACAAATTTACAACGAAACAAAATAATTCGATATTACAACAGTGACTTTGGGTGGTTATTGCAACCCTTCTGGAGAAATAGCATGTCTGCAATACAACTTGGAATTCACTATCACTTAACTATTAGAAATCTTTAGAAAAATATGAACGAAAAAATTTTGACGAAAATTCAGAAAACTCAACTTTGAGTTGTATAGACAATAAAGACATTATTTATCTTTAATTTTTAATAAATTTAATACTAGATTTTTTATAGAACATGACAAAATTCTAATTACCTTTTAAAATGTAGAAAATTACGAAGAATTTGGAGGATTACTTGGAAATTCAAAACAATCGATTGGAACAATAATTTACAGATATAAAAATATGGAGAAATTTGCAAACAGAAAAGAAGTAGCAAAAGACAAATTATTTCAGAAGGACATGGAAATAATTTGTAGGATTTCGTAGAATCCAATTTTTATGCAACTTCGGAAGAAATGAGAATTGTGTTAAAAATAATTAAAAATATATCTGACTTACATTATATCGAAAGAATTCCAAATAACTTCATAAAATTTCATAAAAATCCTAAAAAAAACCCTGAAAATTAATTATAAATAATTTATAATAAAAAATGTTGATAAAAAGTAATATTTAAGAGCTTGAATAATGATCTCATATATAGAGGGATCAAAATTCAAATTTTATCTTTCTTAAAATTTACTTTAAATAAAAAAAATTACTTGAAAGCCATTTATAAAATGGCTAAAATAGTTAATCTTAAATTAACTATTTCATCAGAAATAGTAACGCATCTATAATTGGTTGTACACACCAACCTATATTATAGATGCGTTTATTCACTGCAAACAGGTGTACACCAGGTTTCAACAAGCCGTAGAATCGATATAGTTGCTATCCAGGCTTTAATTTGTAATTATTCGATAATCACGATTAATAGCTTTATTTGTATTTTTTAAATTGCTTCTCCTAACTAACAACCTTTTCTCCAATAATTTCGTAATTCGCTTTGTCTTCGCTTTTTTGTTTCATTTTAATTCTGTTTTTTGCCCGTTTTTACTTTTTATTATTTGTCGCTCTATCTATCTTCCATTTCATACCTGCCCCCCCCAATCATTTTGCTTACTCAAATAATTATGTTATTATAATTGTGTCAGATATTTAAGAGGTTAGATCATGTTGCGTCGCAGGAGTATCCTCATTTTTTCTCGATTTAACGAATCTTCTTAAGGAGATATTTAGGTCGATACCAATCTCTCCTTTATGTACATCTCGATAATGACTAAATCAGATTTTTGTACACTTGAAACTGTTGACTGATATAACATGATGTTTTTGATGGTCCTTTAGTTTATCTTTTCTAACAAATGCTTGGGAACACACATCGCAAGTATGCTGCCTGTGTTTGAAATGAATGCTGAACGAAACTTTTCTCACATGTCATACGTTTATGGCGAAGAATTTCCAAATATTTTAAAAACTTAGAAACCTAATTTAATTATACATTTCATATAAGATATATATTGATTTCGATAAGGCCGTCTAACGTCTCACTAGATATCAATAAGTTTAACTTTCCAGATTAATAAATATACTATTTTTAAAATGAACCTTCCAAAGCAGACAGTTTGTACTCGCCTAAAACATTTGTGGTTAGATAGAAAATACTACAATCAGCAATCTGGCTTCATACACATTTTTTTCATATTACAGATTGAATTTGGAAATAATGTATTTATTAACTTTAGATTTCATTATCATAGTTTAATCCATCATTTTTAATTGAATTTATTATTCCAAATCTAGTTGGTGAACCCCTCAATACAGAAGCATGGAAGTGGTACAATGAAGTTGTTGGTGAAAATCGCTGTGACATAATCGATACTTGGTGGCAAACAGGTATTATTGATTGATATTGAATTATAGGTGCAGTGATGTGCTATGCGATTAATTAATTTGGTTTGCACCTTAAGCCATTTTAATTGATTCTATGTCGACATTGGATATTGTCGCCATCTTGTGAGATCTTGTTGACAGTCAAAATTGACAACTTAAATCTCGAAAACAATAATAAATTTTAATAAATGAAAATTTTTTAAATGAATTTTTTTGTCTTTTATTAACTGATAATATGAGATAATGTTAGCAAAACATGTTTATCGGAATCGGATTGAGGAGGGATACGAAATTCAACTTTGCCGCCTATTAGAATTTTCTGGTTGGACAAAAATTAGATTTCAGGAGTTATTAACACCTACATCAATGAAATAATTCAAATAGATCACAGCAGATAGAATCAAAAGATGCCGTGCAGGAAATGGAATTAT
The DNA here is from genome assembly GCA_959609185.1 of Schmidtea polychroa. Taxonomy (NCBI): domain Eukaryota; kingdom Metazoa; phylum Platyhelminthes; order Tricladida; family Dugesiidae; genus Schmidtea; species Schmidtea polychroa. Next base: position 20,778 of record CAUHTR010000923.1, on the reverse strand, counting down.
CTCGTGCCGCCTTGGTAATATATTAACATTGTTCGGATTTGCCACAGTCCATTCTAAACTATTTATAATAAAAAAATTTATAAAAAAAATAAAAAAGATAAAATAGTTATAGAAAAAGAAATCTATTTTATATTATCCAATAATTTTCTTATTAATGTTTGTAAGACTAGATCAAAACAATATAAAAGGTACACGATATTTCGACACAGCTTTTATCATGTGCGTATTGGGAACATTCATATGAAAACTATTGATTTACAAAAAAGGTCAAACGTGAAACCAAAAAATAAGCATGGTATTTTATTTTTTTGTTACCCTCGCCACTTATTTATGTAAGATTATTTGTATATATTTATAGTCTACGTTGCGTGAGGTATTTCATTTAAATAATCACCGTATTTGATATAAATATTAAAACAATTGAGCTGCATTTTTCCGTGGATAATACGCATCAATTGAAGGAAGATGACGAAAAAATCGATAAGTGCAAATTCCAAAAAGAAATGTTAAACGTTTTTGAGGATTTTGAAATTGACATGACGCAAAATAGACTAATGTTGGCCATGGTTATGATTTGTGATGAGCTGTAAAGTTTTCAATAGCCGCTTTAACTGGGTTGGTTTCATATGGTTGTGTAAGTAATGTGCTGAATACTGATAACATATGTGATTTGATTTGTGAAAAATAACCTTTTTGTGACTAAACAACATTATTTTCTTACTAAAATTCTTTACTGTTTGGACTTTGATTAAAGGTGACAGAGGAACCTTTAATCATTTGATACTTTGATTTAGAAACCGGAGGTATAGTAATATCCCCAAGACCATCAGGCAAGGGTGACCAAATCAGACCCGGTATGCCAATGAGACCTCTTCCTGGCATAGAACCCGCTTTAATAGATTTGGAAACAAATAAAGTAATTACTGATAAAGAAGGTTATGGAGCATTAGTATTGAAAAGATCATGGCCAGGTATTGCTAAAACTATCTTTGGAGATCACAGTAGATTTGTTAGTTCTTATTTTAAAAGATATCCAGGTATATATTTATGTAATTTGGTAGTATTTTTATCCCTTTAGGATATTATTTTACTGGTGACGCTTCTCATAGATATTCAGATAATTCTTATCAAATAACTGGACGAATTGATGATGTCATAAATACTTCCGGTCACAGAATAGGGACTGCTGAATTAGAGGATATATTGGTTAGAATACATTTTGTGGTTTTTTTTTAATTCATTAAGAGCTTTATTACTGTTGTAAGATGACTGTAAAATACCTATTCGAAATTATAGAATATTTATGCATGATAAATTTGTATGACTGTATATTACATAATGTATGCCTGAATGTCAAAGGTGAGATATTGTATTATGTGTACACGTGTGTATCTTGATCAATATACTTACAATATAAACTTATAACTCTCCATGTAGTGAAATTAAAGAAATGTGGATAAATTCAAAAAAATTATCGAAATCGTAATTTTATTAATGGCAAGCGATTATGATTCATATTTTAATTAAAATTATTTTATTTTAATCATTATTTCTTTTTATAGCGGCAATATTAGAAGCTGCTAACACATCTTCTAAATTATTTTTTAAATCCGGTTCAAAAGTTAACGACAGAATTCCAAGTATTTATTATATGACATATTGTATAATTTTAAACAAATTTTCAACTTTGAATAAAATATTTTCAAAACCATTTATTAAAATTTCAATATTTAAAATACATTTATTTAAAAATTTTTCATTAATAAAACTTCTATTTTAAATTTTAATTCAAAAATTTCAACTTAAAAAATCCAATTTAAAAATTATTTTAAAGATATTTTAATAGTCAATTATTTACAATTTAAAATTATTTTAATAAATCATTGAAATATTTAATTCTCAGCTGAAAATTCCTCACAGGCAATATTAACCTCCAAACAAATTATTAAAGCTATGAATCTTATTGATGAAGCCATTTCCATTTTTGAACAAAATGATCCTGACGAAAAGAATTCGACTAACGCACTCCCTTGATCTGAGTCCAAAGATCTGTGTTCAAGAAAAAAGAACGCAACACGACTTTTGTATCAAATAGTTTATTTATAAATACAAATATGATTTAAACACACAAGTTAAAATAACAATAAAACGTGTTACCCAAAAAGTTGTCACAAATAGCAAAAGAAAAGATATCGGTTATAAAACCGTTCTCAGATACTTCTAAGACGGCGAATGCAGGATCCTAATTGATTAACAGCGCCGCTCAACAATGATAGGAAAGGGACGAGGATTACCCGAATTTTACCGCGATCGATTACCTACCCAGATATTTGGCAGTAACGTTATCCTAGATGACTTGCCCTCTTCTATTTAATGCTCTAAAAGAAATTCACGTAATACAGTTCCCCTAGAAAACTGTTGCTAATATTATAAGCCCTGCTCGAACTTTTACAACGTAGTCTATAAAATATATGATGACCAGTTTCTGTTAATTCTGTAACTTTTAATTGATAATGTAACGACAAAACGTTATTACCTCCGGTTCAATATAGATTCTCATATATTCTGCAAAAGCTTTCTCGAAAATTATCGACAGTGATAATAATCCCTTTCAAACATTTTGACTATATATATATATATAGTTCTCTGTTACTCGTTTGATTCGAATTTCCAGTAATAAAAGCAATTTATGGACTATTAGATCTGTTTACTTGACGTCGATTAAATTTTTAGTCTCTCTGTGTATTCTCTGCCCTTTTTCCTCTTTGTAATGTGACTTTTATATTAAAAGTCTAAATCAAAATTCACTATTTTTTATTACTTATTATTTATTAATTACTAATTATAGCGATTTATTATTTATTTATTACTATATATATATATATATATATATATATATATATATATATATATATATATATATATATATATATATATATATATATATATATATATATATATATATATATATATATATATATATATATATATATATATATATATATATATATATATATATATATATATATATATATATATATATATATATATATATATATATATATATATATTGACCTTTATTTATTACTATTTATAATCATTACTTATTTTAGTCAATATTTAATTACTAAATATAGATACGTTCTATTTATGGTATTTATTATAATACAATTACACCTGACAAGCCCCTATCGAGCTCATACCCAACCCTAACATATTGATGATATAAATTCCTACAAAGACATTAATGTAAGATAAAAATATATATAATAGTCGAGTAAACGTTAGGAAAATGTTTGCAGTCACAAGCGTCTAAGCCTACACATCGAAAATCTTATTCATCATCCGAGACTGCAATGCTGTAATTATGTATTGTATAAAGTTCCTAGAATTGAATTTTGTATTTTAAAGAACTGTTACGTTACCTTGTTTTTGGGTAAAGAGTTATTTTGATTTAGGATTGGAACGAATCTTTCGTGTTTTAGTACAATTCCATATAAAAGTTTATTTCGAATTGTGACGAATAAATATAATAAAAAAAAATATAAATCTTTTGTCTTCAAACTCTTCCAACAACCACGTTTCCGAAATGTTCTACTAAGGTTCGCAACCCTGACCCTTCCAATGAGGGATAAAAATCCGTGAGATATCTTTTTGGCCTTCTTTATTAAAAACTATTTCATTTAAAAAATATAAGGAAATTTCAATATGGTGTTATCTAATTTCCGGCCGCTCGCATCTGTCTTAATTATAATATGAAACAGTTGGTTAATATTGCTTATAATTAATGATAGAAGACGATAATAACAAGTCATATTCAAAAAAGTATATTATTCAAAGAAATTAGTTCTAACAGAATATAAATAATATCGTGCAATGCCATCATTCGATTTCAACACACCACAAACATCCAAATATTTTAATATTTATAAATACATCTTAAACATTTTAAAACATTAAATCTTGTTATTCTACCTCCTAGGATATGCATGAGTGCGTATCAGAATCGGCAGTTGTAGGATTTCCTCACTCAGTCAAAGGAGAAGGCATTTATGCTTTTATAACTTTGAAAAATTCAGCCCTTCATTTTCTGGAAAAAGGAAATGAAAAACTACTAAGAAAATTGACAGAACAATTAAAACAACTGACTCGTGAAAAACTCGCGCATTACGCAATGCCGGATTTTATTTTGATCACTCCTGGACTACCAAAAACCAGATCGGGTAAAATTATGCGGAGAATTTTGAGAAAAGTTGCTTTATAATTAATTGCGTTCCGGAATATTATTTTTGTGGTTTTTTGGCAGATCTCAAGTGATAATTTTCAAGATCTTGGCGATATTTCAACCCTTTCCAATCCGGATATTGTTGAATTTCTGATTCTAACTCACAGAAAAATCCAGGAAAATTAAAAAAATAACTTTTTATTATTGATTTTTCACAATCTATTTTAACTTTAACACAAATAAATTTTCAATTCTTTTTAAAGGCAGTATTTGAGATATTTGAGAGAGAAGGAGAGAGAGGGAGAAAGAGAGAGAGAGAGAAATAAAAAGAGAGAGAGAGTTGTTGTATGCCTAAGTGGAATATGGATAAGTAGTATGCTAATAGCATGGTAATAGAAATTAATAAGAGCGCAAACTGGTACAGGTATTAATCGATAAAGATGAAGTAGGAAATGGATGATGTTATAATAAATTTGCTAATTGCCATATTCTTAAACTCAAACCATCATTTAAAACAGGTGTTTTCAAACTTTCTGCATTTATGACCCATTTTTAATAGTAGAAACTTTTCGGGGTTCATCCGACTAAAAAGAGTAGAGAAGAGAGAAATTAGAATTACAAAACTATCAGAACGAACTCATGACTTTGACACTTTGTACCCTTGTCCAGTGGCAATCATTGAGTCCACAGAAAAATTCAACATGTCAATTTGTATCTCGTTTCAGATTCTTTCATATGAAATTATATTGATGGTCATAGCTATTTTTATTAAAAATTTATTTCAATTTATGCCAGTGAGCTCACAAGGTTTTGGAAAAAAGGCCAAATTTTTGACTTGGACAATATGTAGAACAAAGAATATGACACATCATCTTATAGCCTGACTCACACCCAATCAGATCACTGAGTCATCGCAATGACTCATTGCTTCACCGATGAGTCATACCCATTTGAGCCAGTAACCGAGTAAAAATACTAGTCTATATATGAATATTCAAAATACCCATTACTCATTTCTTGGTGTATATATTTGTTAAATACTTTCGCTATCCATCTAAACTCAGTCTGTGACCCACATTTTGAGAAGCTTTGTGTCAGAACATAACTTTTATTAGGCCAGAATGTTCTATCGGTATCATATCAGTAAATTCATTAGAAATTTACAATCCGTGTTAATATTGGTTAATATTGGATTAAAATTTGCATTATCATGATCCCTAATGAAATTAATTTAGAGAACGCGCGTATTAAACGAAGTGCATAAAAACAAAAATGTGTAAACTAACAATTTATTTTTATAAATAAAATAATATTTAAGAAATACAAGGTTATCATTTTACTTAATAAACTAGATGTTGAGGTAAGTTGAATCGTAAGTAAAGTTTTGCGGTATAAAATCCTCTTTTCCTGTGATTTATTTTTTTCAATCTTAGTTGAAGAACAAAGTTGATGGTCTTTACCTTTGTAGAACAGCCAAAACAGAACTTATTGTTTTCTGAAATTCATCCAAAGTAGACGCCTCATGTTCTAAGTTCGTTTCTTGTTCGATGTTTTCATCTAAATTTTCAGGTTTATGAAAGAACCTTTCAACATTTCAACTGTTTCTAAGGACTTTGAACAATAGGTGAAATAATTATTTGTCTGAGAACTTGGATAATTACCACTTTGCTAAAAATACAAACTCCCCTACTTTAAACAAGTTGATGTTTTTTTAATTAACTCTGACTGCAAGCTTTTTAGGCTGGAGAACTTCCGATATTTTCTTTAAAATTTTGATATTTGCACGATCAGATTGTCCCTGACCTAGTTGGATTGATGCTGTATTTATGCAGTTACTCAATTTTAAAACACGATTTACCATAAGAAGAGTGGGGTTCCAACGATTCTTCCACTCAAGTAACAAGCAAATACATGATTTTGAAAAAATTGCTTTTAACAGCAGATTGTTTTTCAAGTTTTTGCAAGAACTACTTCAATATCTTAAGGGATTTCAGGAATATTGCCTCCAGTTAGTAGGGTATTGTGTGGACCCGGGAACAAAGACAAATGACGTCATCGATGACGCCACAAAGACATATTACGTCATACCCCCTACCCCCGGGGGAGGGGGGGTATTTTTTTTTAAAATTTTTTTTAAAATTTTTAAATTTAAAAAATTTTTTTTTTAAAAATATATTACGTTGCGGTATTTTAAAAAATATATTACGTTGCGGTATTTAAAAATTTATATTACGTTGCGGTATTTTAAAATTTATTATATTTTAATTATTAAATATATTACGTTGCGGTATTTTAAAAAACTTATTTTGACAAAATAAAATTATTATTACACACAATATAGTCTATCCGACAAAATATTCTGTTCCCCCTATGGTCACACACAATGTATAAAAATATTATTAATGTCCACACATGCAACAAGTTAGTGTTCTCATCGATATATTATTAATCTATATACTCCGAGTCTATCCGAGAAAATATTTTCTCCCCCTATGGGTACTGTTCACAAGGGTACTGGTCACGCTCAACAACTCGCAAGGGTATTATTAAACAATGTAACACATATTATTATTATTATTATTATTATTATTATTATTATTATTATTATTATTATTATTATTATTATTATATAATTTCTATCACAAATCATGGTTAACAAAAAACATAGTCGAATATTATAAAATTTATAGTATTGTGTTAGCACACACTCGTTATAATAATTAGCAATATAGTTTTTATGGTGTATCAAATCAAAACCTTTCTTTTACATTTATAGTCTATCAACCAATCAGAATCATATGGGTTTAGTATAAATAAAACATTATATTTCAAACTATTTTAGAAATGTCGCAACAAAATTTTATGGAAAATGTTCTAAACGGAATTGTCACCGCGAATATAGTCGACAGCCTCAATTTCCTGATCAATCGAACTGAACAAATCATTGAAGGTGAACATATCGATTATAAGCAGATGATGGAGATGGAATCCCTGGAAACCAAGAAGTATTACTTCAATAGAATATTTCAGTGTCTTTTCGATGAAGACATGAAATGGACAAGGATAATTGTAGGATTCACCTACATGAAGATAATCATTGAAAAAGGTCAACATGACTCAGAACATTATTATCAGTGGTCTTTAGAAGTAAGATTTCTTTTATAATCTATATTTTAATAATATTCATTTCTAGATAATCAAGTCCAAGTTTACCCCATGGATAGAATCCCAATGGCGGATGGGGTGTATTAAATAAACTGGTCTGCAATTTTAAAGAAACTGATGAAATCAAAAGAAAAATGAAAAACTATATAAAACTTACAACTGGAGTTGTTATAATGTATATTTTCTGTAGATATATGAATAAAAATTAATGTTATTGTTTTTAATAGTATATTTAAATAAAAATAATTCAATTTTAAAATTTATTAACACATTCGCAATCGTCATCTCCACATTTCATTATATTTTCAACGACATGATCAATACAATCATTCGTAATATTATCTTTAGGTTCCTCTATAGGTTCATAGATTTCGTCATCAATTTCTTGATCGTCAAATCCTGAATCTTGACTCTCAACTACCCAGCCGATATTTAATGCATTTGTACCAGATAATATATCCTCAATTTTTACACCAGATATTTCTGATAATTTTGCTAACAAAAAGTTGATTAATAATTCTAAATAATAAATAATTCGGTATTTAATTAATCATGTTAACCTTTTTCTGCAGTCATTTTCATCACTTTAAAACTATATTATAAATTTGTTTATAGATTTTCTTTGTTAAATTTGCATGTCATTTGCATTTATGTTGCAATTAATAAATAGAAAAAACAAATATGACTAATACATTTATTAAATATAACATTAAAATAGTTGTGAAAGTCTAGCAGACATAATTTTTCAAATTGGAGAATACACATCATTATTATCAACTTTATATCCTTGGATTGCAATTGTTATATACCAATTTTTCGTTTTCTTTGAAACCGATTTCATCAAAGGAATCATAAAATCTTGCATATCTGTTGTTGAACCAGGCATGTTGATTACAAGATAGATTCGTATTCAACCGTTTGAAAACCTCATCAATAGATTTAATATCTATCATTGAAAGCGTGCCGGATAAGAATTGAAATTTAGTTGGAATTAGCTTGATCGGTGAAGCCAATTTCATATTGATTTCTTCTTTTAAAAAATACATTTTATAGTTGTGGAACATTTGAACAGGTTGTACAAGTTCTGGAAAAACTTTTGGCTTTTCAGTGCTTGAAATTTTCTTTGTCATCGTAAATAATGATTAAAATGAAATGGTACAGGGTTTTTATACCTATGACTATTGTTTATCAACCAATCAGATTGCTGCATGTCTTTGTTTAAATTGCATGTCATTTGCATTAATGTTGCATTAATGTTTTTATTATAAATATTGTTTTTTTTATTATTATTATTTCTAATATTACTATTATTACTTATATTATTATTATTATTTCTATTTCTATTATTTCGATTTACAAAAACAAAACAAATCAACATAAAAATTTATTTTGATACAATCTGACTCGAGTGGTGATTTCTCAGTCTTCACCAAACACCATTCAACATATTGTTGATAACGGAAATTGCAACAGCTACATCCGAAAATGCAAGGAGCCTCTGGTTTCATTTCTTTCATCCCCCTTCCTATCTTGATATCCCATAGAAAGGTGTTTATTATATCGAATATCCAGATTTGTGTTTGGTTGTATACCAAATCCGGAATGATAGCTGGATCTCTATCTTGTAGAATTTCATTTAATTCTGGATAATAGAAGCATAATCTTTGCAGGATAATTGATTGATACTGATCTGTAAAAAATATATATATATATTAATGTAATAATAAAAATTTGAAATTACCATAATTTGCATGCTCTTTCATTGAGGTGATTGCGGAACTTTGTATGTTGTACATTTTTGTTGAATAAATGACAACTAAACCGAAAACATTTTGTTATAAATAATCATCAGCCAATTAGATTTCGACCAATCAGAATCATGCATTTTAATTGCATTGAATTTGCAATGATAAATAATTAATTAAGTGATAATAAAAAATCTAAAAATTCTTTTCCTTCAATTATTGATTTAATTTCAGATATGATATTATCAACTATACATTTGTAATCAATATTTTTTATTCCAAGAATTACTATCTTACCGCTAGCGAATATATTTACACACATAGGGTTATATTTTATATATCTCAAAGCTGGAAATAATTCTGGTTCGTAAAAGCATGGTATTAATTTAGCCAAATTATTTAAATTACAAGAAAAACCTATATCGGAAGTTACGGTTATCGATTGTATTTCTAAATCATACACATTATATTCACTAGCTTTGATCATTTCCTTACACCCCATAATTCTACATTTACCGGTTTTGAAATATATTATTGGATATTTTTTTACTTCTATTGACAAGTTGTTGTGGTTTCCCCATTGGAAATATCATTTTTGATACATCAGCTTTTGCCCTGTAATTTATATTTGAAAGCATTTTAATGAAATAATTATAAAAAACTCTGTTATATATAGTTATTTTAAAAAGGAGTTTCATTTAAATTATCAATATAAACAATAATTATATAGTTTAAATTTTAAAAATGGAATTACGAAATGATGCAGTATACCAAATCGTTGGTCCGAGTGGTAGTGGAAAAAACATTATTTGTTTGTAAATTACTAAAAATCTATTTATTCAAAACAAAATTCAACAATATTTATTGGCATAGGGGCGCCGATGAAGAACATGGATTGACACAATCAAGTTTCTGTCAATTGAAAAACATGAAAATAGTAAAGGGTTTTGATAAAAACTGGTCAAGTCGTTTGAAGAAAGATGATGTCATCATTATCGATGATTTGTATCAAGAAGCCAATAAAGAAAAGGATTTTAATAATTTATTCACAAAAATCAGCAGACATGTTGGTGTAACAGTTATTTTCATAACACAAAATCTATTTCATCAAGGTGGTGCACATCGAACACGTAATTTAAATGTACAATATCTAGTTATTTTCAAGAATCCTAGAGATGCAACTGTCATTGATTTTCTTGGACGACAAGCATACCCTAATAACCGTAATTTTCTTATCAATGCATTTCAAGATGCTACGAAAATACCTCATGGGTATATATTTCTCGATTTCACACAACAATGTCCTGATGATATACGGGTAAAAACAGATATTTTCAACCCAAAAGGTGCCATGGTTTATAAACAAAGTTCAAAACAAATTTGAAACACATAAATCATGTTTTCAAAAACAAGGATATCGAGTAAAAAACAACCAAAAGTTCCACCAACAACTAGTTATACTCCATCTAAAGAACTTATTACAGAAAATTTTCCTGCAATGAATCTCATTTCGAAAAATCCTAAACCTAAACCTAAAAGTAAAACCATTAAGAAAGTAAAAGTTGTTAAAAATCATCGAAGTTTCCCGTTTTTCAATACATTGTTAAAAGCACCCAGTATGAAAAGAAACAGTATTTTGCAATCTTTTCCAAATTATGTTGTCGATGATTTACTCGATATTATACTAAAGTAGTCAAAGGCAAGATTAAAATCAGTAAATCTAAAAAGCAATTATTGAGTAAACATAGGAAACCTTTGCTATCATTAGTAAATAATAAAAATCGTCAACAAATGAGAAAAATTATATATAAACAACAGGGGGATTTATCGGTGCATTGATACCTTTAGCAATATCATTATTAGGTGGAATAATAGGAAGTCGATCATAAACAATGGGTGCTAATCCTTCATTACCAGACATTAAATTAATATTAAATCTTCTTGTTGTAATGGAGAAGATTTGGACGAACCCCGAAGAGGAAGCCGGTTTCGGTGGAGTGGCAAATTAAACAAAAGAGTTCCGAATTCGAAAAAGGAAACCCAGAAGTGGTTATCAGACCAGCTTGCGTACAGTTTGAACAAACCAATGAAGAAACGATTCCCAACAAGAGTATATAAAACATATGGAATAAACGATTTATGGCAAATGGATTGATGGAGATGATACCCTATTCGAAAATTAACAATGGATATAAATATATTTTAACATGTATTGATGTATTCAGTCGGTTTGCCCGAGCAATACCCGTCAAGGCAAAATCTGCAGATGAAATGTCCAAGGCAATTAATATTTTATTTAAAGATGGACATCCTAATAACTTGCAAACAGATTTAGGTATTATTAATTATTATTATTATTATTATTATTATTATTATTTTAGGTAAAGAATTCTACAACAGTAAAGTCAAGCAAATCCTCGATAAACTGAAAATAAATCACTACTCGGTACATTCTCAATACAAGCTGCCCATGTTGAAAGATTTAATCGAACATTGAGAGATAGATTAAAGAAATTGTTCGTGCATCAAGGTAATAAAAAATGGGTAAATGTTTTTACCGAAAATAATAAAAAGTTATAATCATTCATCACATTGAGGACTTAATGGATTGAGACCGGTTGATAATTACATCAAAACAATATATTCTAAGAAATCTGTAAAAATTGCAAAACCTAAATATAAAGTCGGTGACCATGTTAGAATTAGTAAAATTAGTGCATCCACCATTTATTAAAAATTTTGATACAAATTGGAGTGATGAAGTCTTTGTAATTTCAAAAATAAATACTAGTCAGAATCCTGTAATGTATGTCATCAAAGACAATGATAATAATATTGTACAAGGAAAGTTTTATGAGCAGGAATTACAAGTCATTCCTCCCCCAAAGTATTTAGAATTCAAAAGATATTGAAAACTAAAAAGGTCGGCAAGGATAACAATTCTATGTCAAATGGCATGGTTACAAACCCATCATGGATATCAGAAAAGGATCTAGTAAGTGAATTTTTATACTATTTTACCAAGCAATAGTTGCCCGCTTATTCATCCAGATAATCAAGCAGTAAATTCATGGTCAATCTCCAGAATCCGATTTCTTTAAATGGTGACTGGGAAGTTGCACTGCAAGATTTTACATTCGTGTACAATACATTCCCATTTTATAGTCAATGTAAGATTGATTTCAAAAGGAATGCTATGAAAACATGTAGCGGTATCTTTATTATCAGTAATTATGATAAAACATATCATATTCCAAATCAAATATTAGATCAGCACTGCTCTATGTTTTACAAGGATGGATTAAATATCAGTTGTGATTTTAAACCATTTACAATAACATTCGAATATATTGAAGATGCCAAACGATTGGGTTGCAATAAGTTGAAAAATGAAATTATGGAAACAGAATATTTATTACGCTTTAATCTATTTGAAGCAAACAGTGTAATGAGAGAAGAAATCAAAATATCAGTGTCGTATAATAATGAAGTTGAAGAATCATTCACCTTTTGCTGACGAATTATATATTGATAAACTTGATGTGTTACTTAAATATTTAAAGTACAATTGTTCACACATATTTAAAAGTTTGGACATTGTGAAAGATTGATGTTTACCTTCAGTTTGAATGATGATATTTGCGAAGTTACATTTGATAAAAATTTGACAAATACACTTGGATTAGAGAAGCAGCAATATCGGAAAAATCGGCTGGTATACGTAAACCAAGAATACTTGAACATCATCAACAAATGTTCATATATACTAATATTATTGAGTCTATAATTGTTGGTGATTCCAGTGTTCCTCTTTTGAAATCGGTATGGATTGGAAAATATGAACATGACGAAGTTGTCAATATAAATATAGATAATCCCATGTATTTACCAATAGCAAGCTCATGTATAAACAATATAGAAATAAACTATTCGTGACGATAGTGGAAACTTATAAACTTCCCAAAAGACTCAAAAACTCATTTGACACTACCATTTTCGTAAAGTAGATGGCTAATTCCGATATTATTAGTATGTATAGTGATAGCCAATCTGGCGGTGAATTACCATATTTTATTGGTAAACAGTACGGATCAGGTTGGTTAAAAACAATAGGGAGATTTGCACTTCCTATTCTTAAACGTATCGGTAGTTTTGGTATGAAACTGCAAAAGATGTTATTATGAATGAACAGAAAATATTACCATCCCTAAAAACAAATGCTTTTAGCTGAGTTAGGGAAGGTTCTACCTGGAGTTGCTGGTATGTTTCAAAAGATACGCCTCCATCCCCAGCCCCAGCTCCAAAACGTAAAGGACATGGAATATCGCGTATAAACAAACGAATGAAAGGACATGGAACTATATTTGCAAATGATTTGTGGTAAATCCGAATTATGTATATTTGATAGACCATCGCCTCAAGCGGTAATCGAATTTGGGGCCTTTGAGGAAGTTTTTCCTATGAATTCAATTACTGATAGTAGAATGATATCGAGCTTTATATTAATGGTTCGCAAACTGAATATTTAGATTTGAATGATACTTTATTGACTGTTCAGATCAAGGTTGTAGGATAAAGATAGAAAAGTTTGGATGCCAATGCAGATGTAATACCGAACAATTTCATGTTTCATACTCTGTTTAAAGATGCAGTGTTGGGATTTAATAATATTAAGATAGAGGGCGGAAATAATACATTCATTCACAACGGCTTTGATAGAAACTATTTTAAATTACAATTCTGATACTAAAAATACCTGTCTTACACCTATGGTTATGCTGCAACAGATGATGAAAGAAAAAAGTGGGTTAAAGGCTCAAAATCATTCACTATGTGCTCATCATTACAACTCGATTTTATGGATCAACCGAAATATTTGCTTACCAGGAGTTAATGTACACATTAGATTGAAAAGGTCCGATTCTGCATTATCACTTACTAGTGCAACTGGTGCACCAATATGCCAATTAGTTGATGCAAAATTATTGGTGAGAAGAGTTCGAGTAGACCCCTCAGTATTAGCAGGTCATCAATTGGGTCTTAATTCAAAACATGCAATTATCCTTTAAAAACAAAGGAAATTGTACAATTGCTATTGCTAAGGTGCTTCATCATTCTATAAAGAACAAATATTTGGTGACAGAAGAATGCCTAATTTCATTCTGGTAACATTTCAAAGTGAAACGCAATATAATGGATCATATACTGCTTCCAGCTCAATTTTCAAAAATTTTGGTGTTACTTCATTGACTTTGTCGAAAAATACTGATTATAGAGAAACATATACTCAAGATTTCGAAAGCGATAATTACTGTGCGACATATATGCAGAGTATTGTTAGAAATCTGGGTTACTTAGATAAAAACTTGAATTGCGGAATTACTCTAGAAGAATTAAAAGCAAATATCCATTTTTCACATTTGTTTTAGCCCCTGATTTTGATTTAAATCAGAGTCAACTACCACAAAACGGGAATTTACGACTGGATATTAAGTTTGCAAAGCTATCACTGAACCGGTACATGTTATAATATATGGAGTATTTGAAAATGAGTTCAAATTACTGCAAATAGAACCGTGCTAGTATAAATGTATACAGAAACACAAAAAGTTGTCATGGAGTAAGTTTTTTGATACTGTTTAATTTTATTAAAGTAGTTCTGTTCAGGTTAATCGAATTGGAAAACAAATATTAGGAAATGAATTTGTAGGATTTTTCCTCTCGATAAAATTCCTTATTTGAGCAATAATCAAGCCATAATCGTCAATACTCATTCGTCTCATCTTGGTGGAGAACATTGGATAGCTATATATGTGAAACCTAGTAATATATTCGTATTCGATCCTATGGGTTTCTATTATCCTGCTTTGTTGATATCAAAACTTCAAACAATCGGGAAACCTATTGTATATAATAAAACTATGTTTCAAAATCCATTGACTCAAACATGTGGTCAACACTGTTGGCATGGTTGTTGTATAAAAAATTTGATGGTTAATAAATGTATACTGTATGATTTTATTTTGTTGACTATTTTAATTATTTGTTAAATATTATTTGTTAAATATTATTGTTAAATATTATTATTATTGTAAATTATTATTATTATTTATTAAATATTATTATTTTATGTTTAAAAAATATTATGTAATACTATTACATGTTCAGTGCATGCACAGTGCAAAGTAACAAAGCACTGAGTAATAAAGACATGTAAAGGTCATTATTTCGTCATGGTTTGTATAAACAAACATGTAGTGTCTTTTCCTATCCTATCTCTATTTTCATTGGTCGGTTAATAAAACCTGTAATATCTCTCTTATATAGTCTACACTTTCATTTTTTCATCACTTTTAAAATCATTTAACAATATTTAACAACATGAACAACAACAACAATATTCAAAGAGTTGACGGAAAGATCGTTGGAGGAATTAATGGTAAATTTATTATTTTATTATTTTATTATTTTTAATATGATTATTAGGTACTAATCAACAAATTAAAATGAATATCGACGGACAAGCTGTAGACATGAATAGAATAAATGGTAATAGTTTACTCTTATTATCATTATATTTTTATTATGCTTTTAGATGGAAATGTAATAAATACTTCTGCTGGTGCTGATGCTGGAAAATTTCTTTCGAAAGGACGAAAATGTAAGTATTTATTTATTGTTATAAGTTTTTAAGTTTTTTAAACAATATTAATAATAATAATAATAATAATAATAATAATAATAATAAAAAATAATAATAATAATAATAATAATAATTAAAAGAAGAAACTTATGAAAAGAAGATATTTAAAAGAAGATTTACTTATTTATTTATGATGATTTTGAAAGGAAGATTTATGAAAAGAAGATATTTTTAAAGAAGATTTAATTATTTATTTATGATGATTTTGAAAGAAGATTTATGAAAAGAAGATTTATTCATGAAAGAAGATTTACTTATTTATTTATGATGATTTTGAAAGGAAGATTTATGAAAAGAGATTTATTTCATGAAAGAAGATTTACTTATTATTATGATGATTTTGAACATTTTAATTAATAACTTTTATATATTATTTATGAAAATAAAACTATTTTAGAAAATGAAATTATTTATTTATTATGAAAATGAATTAAATTATATATTTTATAATATTTTTTATAAGATACTATTTAAAAGTCAATTTTGAATAATATCTTACGAAAAATATCTTAAACTTTAAAATGATTATATTTAAAATTTATTTTTTAAACATTTTATAAAAAATATTTTCATAGGTTTGAAATACCAAAACTTTTGTAATAGTCAAATCATAATGACTGCGATGATATAATGGAAAGATATTATAGTCATAAATATACGGTGTCACCTACATCCTATGCCCTAATGTGAGGTTATTGAAGTTATAACGTATAAGGAATTTTATAATAAGCATAGACTTATCTCCAACAATTTAAACCTTCTAAGAAGTCTCTTTTCTATAGCTTATATGAATCGTTGTTAAAGAAAATAATAATAATAATAATATCAACAATAATAATAAAATAATAATTAATAATAATAATAATAATAATAAATAATATAATAATAATAATAATAATAATATCAACAAAACAATAATAAATATATCAACAACAATTATAATATTAATAATAATATCAACAATAATGATAATAATATCAACAAAAATAATAATATCAATAAAATAATATCAACAACACCAATAATAATGATATAAACGAAATAACTAAACTAAAAGATCAAGTAAATAAATTAAATGATCAAATAAATAATCTAATTAATATGAATAAAAGAAAAAATAATGAAAAAATAAATTCAATACCAAGTAAAAAATCTAAAGTTATTGATATAATTACAATAAGTGATGATGAAATAATCAACATAAGTGATGATGAAATGATAATAATAATAATAGTAGTAATATTTATTATAATAATGGTATATAATAATAAATAATATTAATCAAATAGGTTATGGTGTCGTAGATGTCACCAGTGATTAAATAATAATCATATTATATTAAAAATGGACGTTTCGTCTTTAGATTTAAAAACGGTCTCTGTACCAGACATTTTAATAAATAAATTAAATTTATATGTAAATAAATTAAAATCATGTAAAATTCAATTTTGTCTAAAGGTGGAATTTATAAAGATGATGAGTTACAATCTTTTGTAATCTCGAATTCCGCCCGAGTTTGGAGCGATACATTCATTGACGAAGGTATTGCTCGTTAAATGAAAAAATAATTAAAATTAATGAGAAAGGTAGTAATTGGACTATCAATAAAATAGAATACATAAGCTTTGTTCTGACTAAATTTGCTGAAATAAGTCGGTTAAGTGGTAGAAGTTTTATTGAAACCCCAAAATCTTTAAGAAACTTAAGCTGTCTCGTTAATGTAGTTAATAATGACCACTTCTGTTTTTGTATAGTTTCTTGTCAATTATTAAATATGATAGTATAAATAGGCAATATAGAAATCGCCCTAATTCCTACAATCTTTCTGAAATTAAATTTGATCCTAATGATATGCCGATGAAACTATCAAATATAAGTAAATTTGAACAACAAAATCCGGGTTATAGTATTAATGTTCTTACTTATAACGAAAAGGCTTTGATTGACATTTCCGATGAAGATGCAGTTATGAAACATCCCTTATTGATATAATATATAGGAGTAAGATAGTAGGAGCCATACCTATCAATTTATTATTAATCGAAAGAATGATAATTATCATTATCTTGGAATCACAGACCTAAATAGATTTCTTAATTGTAGGAATAGTTCAATCACTCCTGTTAGGATTTGTAGTCAGTGGTGCCCTAGATGTTTAAACGGTTTTAGAAATGATGACGCTTTTAATAGACATAAGGGTCTTTGCGATAAAAATCAGCTTGGTACTACCTTGTACACATTGCCTAAAAATAAATATTTAGAATTTACTGATTGGAGTAAAACAGTTACTCCTCCCTTTGTTATTTACGCTGACTTTGAGGCTATCTTACCTAAAGACACTCGCTACTTTCAACGTCATCTGCCTATTTCTGGCGGTATGCTTTTTATAATAATTTCACGGGCGTAAAAATTTATAAGTCGTTCACCGGTTTAGATTGTGTCGATCAATTTCTTACTGAAATTGAAATGATAGGGAAATATATTGTAACTCCTTATTATTATAAAAATTATCAAAAAGAAATGATAATTACAGATGAGCAACAATTAATGTTGAAAACAGCACATCATGTTATTTGTGCAATAAGCCTTTAGTTAGTCCAGTTAGGGACCATGATCATTTTACCGGTCTAATCTTGGTGCCGCTTGTACAACTTGTAATCTGTCGAGGCAAATTAGACATACCCTTCCTGTAGTATTTCATAATTTAAAGGGTTATGATCTGCATCATATCTTGAAATTTGCCTTTCAAAAAATCATTCATGGAATATTAGTTGTATTCCTTTAACCAGCGAGAAATTCCTTAGTCTTTTGCTGCTAGGATGACTCATTAACTGTTAAATTTATAGACTCTTATCAATTTGTCAGCGAGTCTTTAAATAATGCTGTCAAAACTTTATCATCTTTACCTTGACCGAATCAGAATTTCAGGGTACAATAATAACTGCAAAGGGAATTTTTCCTTATGATGCCGCAACTTCATTAGAGGTTTTGCATAACACTCATCAGTTACCCCTATTTGAAAGATGTGACTCCCGCTGAATATGAGACAGCTCAGCGAATTGGGGTGTGAAACTTCATGTACTTCACTTTTCGATTACATGATGGTTTATTTAAACTTGATGTTTTCCTTTTAGCCGATTTTTTCCACAATTAGAGCTAAGTCCATTGCTCATAACCGACTAGAGCCATTAAATTTCTTAGGGATTCCAGGTATGTCTTGGAATTCAGCCTTAATTTAACTTTAAACTTCCAATTGAGCTCCTCACCGATATGGAGATGTATAACTTTTTCGAGGGCGGTATCCGTGGCGGACTAACTTTTGTAAATAAACATTATGTAAAAACAGACCCGGATTACCGCTTGCTTTACATAGATAAATAATTTATACGGTTGGGCTTTAAGTCAACCATTACCTTGCAGTGACTTTGAATGGGTACTGATGATAATTTAGTAAATAATATAATTGTTGAATGCAAACGGTAGATTTAGATCTGCTTGATTATGGTTATACCATAGAAGTGGATTTAGAAATACCGACGTCAATTCACGACAAACTGGACGATCTTCCCGTTGCCGCTGAAAAGATGTGTGTACCGGGTCAAAAATAGAGAAGCTGTTGCTTACACACAGCCCCAAGAGGAACTACGTTCTCATTGGAGGCTTCTACAAATATTTATTAAATTAGGTGTTAAAATATCAAAAAAATATAGAGCAATTAAATTTAAACAAGATAAAATTTCAAAAATCTATATTAACACAAATACGGCGTTACGAGCAGCGTCGACAAATAAACCGATAAAAATTTTATAAATTATTAAACAACAGTCTTTACGGCAAGACTGTTGAAAATCTTAAAAACGTATTAATTTACGTCTGTGTAATTCTTCACAGAGATTATTAACATTCTGTTCGAAACCGACTTTCGTAAATCCACGAAAATCGATGATGACTTGATTTCGGTTTTATTGAGGAAGGACATAGTCGTGTTTGAATAGACCTAGTTACATTGGTCAAACCGTACTTGATTTATCCAAACTCAGGATGTACCAGCTGCAGTATGAAAGAGTTGCAAAAATATCGCGACGAATTAACTGCGAAATTAATATCGTTGCTGGAGACTAATAATTAAACATTGTAGTCTTGACATTTTTACCTGCGATGATAGAGATCAATTATTAGATACTTCGAATTATGACCCAAATCTCCTTATATAGTAGGAACCTTGATTCTGTCATGGAAATTCAAAGACGAGGAATAAAGGGTTATTATATAAAGATTGGGTGTTCTTGAGACCTAAATGTTACAGGTGTGATGGGTGATGAGGAAAGTATTGAAGCTAAGGGGATAAGTATGAAAGATATGGACTAACACATCAGTCGTATCTAGATTGTTATTTAATGATAAAATATACACAGTACCTCAGTTTAGAATAACGTCAAAAAATCACCAACTTTTAGTATTAAAAATAATAAAAAGGGCTAGGACATGGAGAGATGATAAGCGAAATTGGGTGGATAAAAATAAAAGTTGCATATGGCCATTATAGGGCGGTGACACCGATATATTTATAGTCAACGGAAGCTATTCAGCAGATGATACAGATCGATTTCCATGATCCACAGATGATAATTATTTTGGACATGATTATTTTCGATGATGGTTTAAATATTTAATAAAATGTATTATTATATGTCTGAATATTTTAACAGAACTTTGGAACAATTTTATAATTTGGCGTAATAATAATATGTTAAAGTTTTGTCGTTACTTATGGACTTTACCCAGTTGTGTTAATAAATTTATAGTGTATATTTAAGTAGAATTTTTAGCAGTACATTTGTGACCTTTAGTGAGTAGTACCCATAATAATAATAATTATAATAATAATAATAATAATAATAATAATAATAATAATAATAATAATAATAATAATAATAATA